>JACERR010000072.1:0-12500 GCA_016760335.1 Gastrodia elata
ATCTTATATAAATATATAGACACACACACATATATATATTAATCTGTGTGTGTGTGTGTGTATGTGTGTGTGTTTATATATTTATATACAATTGTGAGTATGTATACTCAACACACACTCACACACACCCATCTGTACACACACTCTTATATACTAATCTCTATATTTATGTATTTGTGTGTGTCTATATTTATATACTATTATGAGTATATATTCCCAATGCATAGACACATACACACACACACTCATATATATTAATTTCTATGTGTGTGTCTATATATTTATATATATTTGTGTGTATAAAAATATACAATTTATGTCTTTATAAACACATGATATACATACTCACACATGCACACACTGTATATAAATAGATTGGTATATATGAGTGTGTGTGCTTATATATAGACACACATCTATACACTCACACACACATACACTCATATAGATTAATAAATACATATATATAACAAATATGTCTATGTGTGTGTATATATATAAGCACACATATATTATGTATGTCTATATATCAATACACACACACACACACTCGAACATGCTCATATATACCCAAACTCATATGTGTGTCATTGTGTGTGTGCGCGTATGTGTGTGTGTGTGCACACACACACGCACAAACACATACACACAAGCACACAAACCCACATACACACCAACACACATATACCCAACTCTTTATATGTTTATTAATTTGTATACACACATGCACAAATACACATACATAGAGATTAGTGTATATGAGTGTGTGTGCGTGTGTGAGTATGTATACCCAACACAAATACACACACAAGTATATATATATATATATATATATATATATATATATATATATATATATATAGATGTGTGTGTGTGTGTATACCCAATACACACACACACACCTAATTGTCTGTGTGTATGTGTGGGTATAGACATATATATATAGGCACATACTCACAATCATGTGTGAGCGTGAGTATGTCTGCATATAAGTATGCATGTAAGTAGACACACACATGCTCATATATACTAATCTATGTATCTCAATGTGTATGTGTCTATGTGTGTTTGTGTGTGCCCACACACATATATAGACACACGCACACTCACTCACTCATTCATATATACTAATCTCTATACGTGTGTATGTGTTTGTGAACCACACACACATACACTCATATATACAAATCTTTATATGTGTGTGTTTGTGTATGTGTTATATGAACACATAGAAATTAGTATATATGAGCATGTGTGTGTGTGTGTGTGTGTGGCACACACATAAACATACACACATAGCGATATATATATACTAGTCTACACATATAGAGACAAGATACATACACACAAACACACATATAGAGGTTAGTATATAAGTGTTGAGAATGTATACCCAACACACACACAAACACACACACATAGAGATCTCTATATACTCATGTGTTGGGTATACATACTCAATACAATTCATAAGGTTCTGAGTATACATACTAATCTTTATGTGTGTGTGTGTCTATATATTTTATATGGTGTACAACCATATGCATACTAATCTTTATGTGTGTGTCTATTTATTATATTTGATATACATAACACACACACACTCACTCATATATACTAATCTCTATGTGTGTGTGTGTTCGGCAGGCATACAACCGTATACAAATATATGCTTATACTTATCTCTATGTGTTTGCGTGTGTGTCTCTACATACATGCATACAGATACACACACACACAAACACCATATATATATATATATATATATATATATATATATATATATATATATATATAGACAGACACAGGCACACAAATACATGCACATCTGTGTGTGTGTGTGTGTGTTTATATGTTTACTTACAACCATAAATATGAGTGTGTGTGTGTGTGTGTGTCTATATGTACCTATATGTGTCACTTATAGTGATTAGTATATATGAGTGTGTGTGGTAAGTGTTGGGTATATATACTCATAATCTTATATAAATATATAGACACACACACATATATATATTAATCTGTGTGTGTGTGTGTGTATGTGTGTGTGTTTATATATTTATATACAATTGTGAGTATGTATACTCAACACACACTCACACACACCCATCTGTACACACACTCTTATATACTAATCTCTATATTTATGTATTTGTGTGTGTCTATATTTATATACTATTATGAGTATATATTCCCAATGCATAGACACATACACACACACACTCATATATATTAATTTCTATGTGTGTGTCTATATATTTATATATATTTGTGTGTATAAAAATATACAATTTATGTCTTTATAAACACATGATATACATACTCACACATGCACACACTGTATATAAATAGATTGGTATATATGAGTGTGTGTGCTTATATATAGACACACATCTATACACTCACACACACATACACTCATATAGATTAATAAATACATATATATAACAAATATGTCTATGTGTGTGTATATATATAAGCACACATATATTATGTATGTCTATATATAAATACACACACACACACACTCGAACATGCTCATATATACCCAAACTCATATGTGTGTCATTGTGTGTGTGCGCGTATGTGTGTGTGTGTGCACACACACACGCACAAACACATACACACAAGCACACAAACCCACATACACACCAACACACATATACCCAACTCTTTATATGTTTATTAATTTGTATACACACATGCACAAATACACATACATAGAGATTAGTGTATATGAGTGTGTGTGCGTGTGTGAGTATGTATACCCAACACAAATACACACACAAGTATATATATATATATATATATATATATATATATATATATATATATATATATATATATAGATGTGTGTGTGTGTGTATACCCAATACACACACACACACCTAATTGTCTGTGTGTATGTGTGGGTATAGACATATATATATAGGCACATACTCACAATCATGTGTGAGCGTGAGTATGTCTGCATATAAGTATGCATGTAAGTAGACACACACATGCTCATATATACTAATCTATGTATCTCAATGTGTATGTGTCTATGTGTGTTTGTGTGTGCCCACACACATATATAGACACACGCACACTCACTCACTCATTCATATATACTAATCTCTATACGTGTGTATGTGTTTGTGAACCACACACACATACACTCATATATACAAATCTTTATATGTGTGTGTTTGTGTATGTGTTATATGAACACATAGAAATTAGTATATATGAGCATGTGTGTGTGTGTGTGTGTGTGGCACACACATAAACATACACACATAGCGATATATATATACTAGTCTACACATATAGAGACAAGATACATACACACAAACACACATATAGAGATTAGTATATAAGTGTTGAGTATGTATACCCAACACACACACAAACACACACACATAGAGATCTCTATATACTCATGTGTTGGGTATACATACTCAATACAATTCATAAGGTTCTGAGTATACATACTAATCTTTATGTGTGTGTGTCTATATATTTTATATGGTGTACAACCATATGCATACTAATCTTTATGTGTGTGTCTATTTATTATATTTGATATACATAACACACACACACTCACTCATATATACTAATCTCTATGTGTGTATGACATATATCTTATATAGGGTATACAATTGTATAAATAAATAAATATATATATATATATATATATATATATATATATATATATATATATATATGAGTGTGCATGTGTGTGTCTGTATATTTATATACGGTTATGGGTATATATACATGAATATATACATACACACAACACACACACATACACACACTCATATATACTTATCTCTATGTGTGTGTCTTTATCTACATATGTGTGTGTATGTGTTAGGTATGTTTGTGTGTGTGTGTTTGTGTGTGTGCGCCTATATATACTAATCTATATGTGTGTGTGTGTACTAATCTCTGTGTGTGTGTGACACACCACACACACATACACAATGTGTTATATATTCATATCATGCCTACACATATATATTAGTATATATGTGGGTGTGTTTGTAATAACATATATGTGTGAGATACACACAACACGCACAAAGAGATTATTATAAATGAGTGTGTGTGAATGTATATATAATCTAGAGATTAGTATACGGGGTGAGAGTGTATACACAACACACACTCATATATGCTAATCTCTATGTATAGATGTGTGTGTGTGTGGAGATTAGTATATATATATATGTATATATGTGTGTGTGTGTGTGTGTGTATAAATATGAGTGTGTGGGTATGTATACCCAATACACTCACACAGACATATATATAAGTGTGCACACACTCATAGAGAATAGTATATAAATGAGTGTGTGTATGTGTGTGGGTGTGTGTGAGTTTATGTGGTGCATGTGATAGTGCTAGGTGAGTATGTATACTCTACATACATACTAATATTATATATACTAATATATATATATATATATATGGTTGGGTCACACACACAAACACACACTCATATATGTTTATATCCATGTGTGTGTGTGTTTGAGTATATGTATAATCTCTGTGTGTGTGTATGTGTGTGTCCATATATATATAGACACATACTCACAATCATGTGTGAGTGTGAGTATGTATACATACAAGAACGCATGTAAGTAGACACACACATACTCATATATACTGAACTACTAATCTCTATGTGTGTGTATGTGTGTCAGTGTGTGTCCACACACACATATATAGACACACACACACACACACACACACACACTTATATATATTAATCTCTATATGCGTGAATGTGTGTGCCACACACACATACACATACACTCATATATACAAATTTTTATGTGTGTGTGTTTATGTGTGTGTTATATGAAATATATACACACAAACCCACACACATAAAGATCTCTATATACTCATATGTGTTGGGTATACATACTCAATGCAACACATAAGGTTGTGAGTATACATACTAATCTCTATGTGAATGTGTCTATATGTGTGTGTGCGTATACATGCTCACACAGTCTTATATACTTATCTCTATGAGTGTGTGTGAGTGTGTGGCATTTATATACATATATATTTAGAAGTGTAGAGATATATACACATCCAATCACACACACAAACACACTCATATATACTAATCTTTATGTGTGTGTGATGTATGTGTTATATAAATGTGTACATATATATATATATATAAGCATAGAGAGACACACACCCACACCATATATAAGATTATAGACACAAACATACACCCTCACACTCACATGTTTGGGTACTACATACACACACACACACACACACTCATATAAACACATCTCCATGTGTGACACAAACAAACATACATATACACACACACACACAATTGTACACACATACGAGTGTATGTCTATATATTTATATACAGTTATGATTATGTATGAGTGCATCTGTCTATATATGTGTGAGTACATACACACATACACATACACACTCTTATATACTAATCTGTACGTGTATGTGTGAGTATGTTCTATATATTTATATACGATATATATATATAAATATAAACAAACACTCAAACACACATACACACACCACACTTATATATACTAATCTATGTGTGTGTGTGTGTGTTTGTGTTTGGTATACATACTCACAACCATACATAATTACACAGACATTATGTGTATTGTCTATGTTTGTGTGTGTGTGTGTGCACACACACACATAATCACACAAACACACACACATACTAATCATAATATATAGACACATAAATCTCTATGTGACAATATAAATCCTCAACACACACACTCATATATACTATGTGTATGTGTGTTGAGTGTGTGTGTGTGTGTGTGTGTGCATCTTATATATACAAATACATGTATGTGTTATATATATATATATATATGTGTGTGTGTATGATAACACATACGTGTTTGTATGATAACACAGACGTGTGTGTGTGTCTATTTATTTTTATGAGTGTATATGTGGGTCTATATATGAGTGTGTATCTCAGAGCACACACACACACACACACACGTGTGTGTGTGTGTGTGTGCACGTACATGAGTGTGTTTGTTCGTGTGAGTTTGTATAAGGTTGTCTATTACCCATTGTGTGTGTGTATACACATAAACATACATATACATCTACATAGATAGTACATATAAATTTTGTGTGTGTGTGTATGTGTGTGTTAGGTACACATACAGACACACACACTCACAAACACACACACATAGAGATTAGTATATATATATATATAGGGAATACTTACTCATAATCATATATATAAAATATATATATGAGTATGTGTTTGTATGTCTATATGTTTATATACGATTATGAGTATGCACATGTATATATACACACACAGCGTGCACACACACACACACACACACACTCATATATACTTATCCTTATGTGTGTGTCTGTGTCTCTATATGTGTGTGTGTGTGTGTATGTCTATGTGTTAGGTATGTTTGTGTGTGTGTGCATATATATATATATATATATTAATCTCTGTGTGTGTGTGTGTGTACTAATCTCTATGTGTATGTGTGTGACACACCACACACATACACTCACGCACACAATGTGTTATATATTCATATACATGCATACACATAGAGATTAGTATACGTATGTGTGTGTGTGTACTTGTGATAATATATGTGTGTGTGTGTACACATACCACACATAAAGCGATTAGTATATAAGAGTGTGTGTGTGTTTGTGTGTAACAGATATATATATATACCCAACACATACACACACACACACACACTCTAATATATACTTATCTCTATGTATATACTTATGCTTATCTCTATGTGTGTGTATTTGTGTGTGTACGTGTGTTATGTATGTATACCATACACACACACACATTCATATATATTTATATATGAGTATGTGATTAGTATATACATAGAGACATACATATATATATATATATATATATATATACATGTGTGCGTCTCTGTATGGAGATTAGTAAATATTTGTGCTTGTATTAGGTATACATACTCACAATTGTGCAAAACTATATAGACATACACACACGTATATGTTATATACTTGTGTGTGTGTTGGGTATACAAACTCACAACTGTAATCTTTATGTGTGTGTATCATACCCACAACAACTATAGATACTCACAATCATATATATATATATATATATATATATATATATAGACACACTCACACACACAAACACATATAGAGATAAGTATATATGAGTGTGTGTGTGTATATATGTGTATGTGTGTCTAGTATGTATACCTAATGTCACACACATATGTGTTATTTATATCTATGTGTATTTGTGTGTGCCTATATTTATATGTGCACATACATACACACTCATATATACTTATCTTCATGTGTGTGTATGTTATAGACACACACATAGAGATTTGTATATATACAAATACATATATATATATATATATATAACACATACGTGTGTGTACCTATATTTATATATATACATACCCAATACACACACACACACATAGAGATAAGCACATATATATATATATATATATATATATATTTGTGTATATATAAATATAGGTACACACAGATACACACTTAGAGACTAGTATATATGAGTGTGTGTGTGTGTGTGTGTATGTGTGTGTGTGTGTGTATTATATATTGAGTATGTATGTGTGTGTGTGTCTATACAATATATTTTAATTTATACCAATATTTGTGTGATTGCAATTAGTATATATGAGTGTGTGTGTGTGTGTGTTGGGTTTATATACTCTCAATCATATATAAATATATAGACACACATATAGAGATAAGTATATGTGTGTGTGTGTGTGTCAGTATAATGGTTGTGAGTATGTCTACCTGTGTGTGTTTGTGTTGGGTCTATGAATATGTATACTAATCACAAACACACTCTCTCACACACACAGACTATAGAGATTAGTATATTTGAGTTACACATACACACACATGTTTGTGTTGGGTCTATCAATATGTATACTAATCTCTATGTGTGTGTTACTTACACACACACCACACACGCAAACACTCATATATATTTATAACATATATGTGCGCTGGGTATACATACACACTCATATATATGGCTGTGTACGAGTATGTGAGTATGTACAAGTCATACACACACATGTGAATATACACACACACATAGAGATATGTATGTATACCCAACAAATATCACTATGTGTGTTTGTGCACACACACATATATATATATATATTAAACACACAAACACACACACACACACATAGATATATATATATACATGTATATGAGTGCGATAAATACCAAATATAGAGATTAGTGCATACACACACACGTGAGTACGTATACCTAACACACACATAGAGATTCACATATATGAGTGTATATAGCCATAGACACACATACACACACTCTAATATATATATATATATATGTATATGTATATGTATGTGTTTGTGTGTGTGAGTGTGTGTGTGTACTCACAACTATATATAATTATATAAACACACACACACACACACACACACTCATATACACACAGGTATGTGTTATATATTCATATATATACCCACACATACACACATAGATAAATTTATTATATATATGCTATATAAATATATAGACACACACTCATATTGAGATTAATATATATATATATATATATATATATATATATATATATATATCTTATATAAATATATAAACAAACATATGTATATATACTAATCTCTATGATATAGGCACACACAGACTGACACACACACACGCACTCTATGTTTGTGTATATGTGTCTATATATTCAAAACTGTATATACATACTCATAACCATATAAAAATATGTGCATGAGTGTGTGTATTTGTGTGTGTGTATGTTAGGTATATATTAGTGTTTGAGTTTGTGTGTGTGTTGGATATACATACTCATAACCTAATATAAACACACATACACAAACACACATATAGAGATTAGTATATATGAGTGTGAGTATGAGTGTGTATTTATGTGTGTGTGTGTGAGTGTATGTTGGGTCACACAAACATACTCATATATGCTAATCTATATGTGTGTGTTTGTGTATATATGTGTGTGTGTGAGTATATATACCCAATACACCCACACACATTATATATGTGTGTGTGTTTGTATGTGTATACTATAGACATACACACATACACATATATACTAATCTCTATATGTGTGTGTGTCTATGGGCGTTTATGTGTGTGTGTATATATAGACACACATAGACCCACACACACATATACATAAGTACACACTCACACACACATATAGACATACACACACACACACACTCATATATACTAATCTCAATGTGTGTGTATTTGTATATATATATAACATACACACACTCACACACACACTCATATATATACACACACTCATATATCTATATATATATATATATATATATATATATATATAGATACACATAGATTAGTATATATGAGTGTGTGTATGTGTAGTTGTATGTGTGTGTCACACACACACACACAAAAAAACTCATATATGAACATAATATACAAATCTCTTTATGTGTGCCTATATAAATATATATATATAGATACACATAGATTTGTATATATGAGTATTTGTGTGTGTGTGTATTGGGTATATATACTCACAACAAACACACACATAAACACAGACATAGTGATTAGTATATATAACTGTGTGTGTGTGTGTGAGTATGTATACCCAACGCACACACACACACACATACTCGTATATACTAATCTCTATGTGTAAATATATATATATATCTGTGGGTATATATACTAATCTTCATTTGCTTGTGTGTGTGAGGGTGTGTGTGTGTATGTATATGAGTGTGTGCGAGTATGTATACCCACAACCATTTATAAATATATAGACACACACTTATGCGTTATCACACACTCATATTTATATAGGGACACACATATATAATTATCACACATACGTGTGAACACACAAACACACACACATAGATAAAAGTATATATGAGTGTAAGTATGTATACCCAACACACACACACTCAATACACACACACATACGTGTGTGTGTGTATGTGTGTGTATTTAAATATATATATATGGTGTGTCTATGTAACATATATGTGTGTGTGTGTCTCATGTTTATATATATATGGAGACACGCACTCATAGCAAATACGGTTGGGTACACACACACAAACACGCACACATAGACATCTATATATACATGCACATAACACATACATGTATGACACAAAACCATATATATATATATATATATATATATATATATATATATATATATATATATATATATACATACATACATACACACACACACATAAAAATTAGTATTATGAGTGTGTGTGTGTGTGTGCAAAGGTAGACACACACACATAGAAACACACATACATATTTGTATATATGAGTGTATGTGCATGTATATGAATATGTAGAGAGACACATAATCACACAAACTTATATATACTAATCAATATATATTAATCTTTATCTGTTAGAGATTAGTATATATGAGTGTGAGTGTGCGTGAACACATATGTGTGTGTGTGTGTGTATGTATGTGTGTGTTGTGTGTCTGTGTATATATGTGCGTATTTATCCAAATTACACACACACACACACACACATTCACTCATATATATAACTACGGTTGCATCTGTATGTGTCTCTCTCTATATATATTTATATATTTGTATACATATATCTAACACATATATGTGTGTCTATCTATAAATATATACGATTGTGAGTTGTATACCCAACACACACACACACACACACACTCATATTTAGTTGTCTCCCATACATACACACAAACACACACAAATATACATGTATATAACACATACATGTGTGTCTATCTATAAATATATATGGTTGTGACTATGTATACCCAGCACTCATACTCATATTTATTTGTCTCCCATACATACACACAAACACACAAAAATAGAGATAAGTATATATGAGTCATACACATACACACACACACAAACACACACACATAGAGATTAGTATATATGAGTGCGTGTGTTTGTGTGTGTGTCTCTACATACATGCATACAGACATAATGTGTGTATATATATACTCAACACACACACACACACACACACTCACACATTACACACTGACACACACACACACACATAGAGATTAGTATATAAGTGTGTGTGTGTTTGTGTGTGCATCTCTATATACATGCATACAGACATAATGTGTGCATATATATACATACCCAATACACACACACACACACACACATGACACACTGACATACACACACACACAAATGGAGATTAGTATTATATAGTTGTGAGTATATATATAAACATACATACACACTCATTTATACTAATCTCTATGTGTGTAAGTATCTAAATATTTCTAATCACAACCATATATATATATATATATATATATATATATATATATATATGAGTGTGTGTGTGTGTGTGTGTGTGTGTTAGTATATATAGTATGTATGTGATATATATATATATATATATACACACACATATTTGTTATATACACACATTAAGATTAGTGTGTATATAGACACACACACACACACACATGATTTGCTTATGTCTGTGTGTGTGTCTATATATTTACTTACACATAAACATATAGACACACACACACTCATATATACTAATCTCCATGTGTGTATGTGTGTGTGTCTATATATATAAGCATAAATAAATATACATACACACATACATACACATGGAGATTAGTATATATGAGAGTGTGTGTGTGTGTGTCTATATCTATAGGCATATATAAATATACAGACAGACACACACACATATATTTGTGGGTGTATGTGTGTGTGTAAGTGTGATGTGTGTGTGTGTGTGTGTGGTGGGTATATATGCTCACACATATAAATAACACACAGACAGACATGGAGAAATATATAGCACTTATGTGTGTTACGTATGTGTATCTATATACTTGTATACAATTATGAATATGTATGTATATACTCAGCACACACACACACATATACATACTCACAATTGTATATAAATATATAGACACACACACCTAAATACACGTATGTGTTATCTATATATCCATGTGTGTGTGTGTTATACATATGTGTGTGAGTATGTATACACGTGTATGTGTTCTATATATACATATATGTGTTTGTCTATATATTTTAAGACTGTTGTGAGTATGTATACCCAACACACACACATACACACACACACTGATACATACTAATCTCTATGTATATGTGTTTGTATGTATGTGTATCTATATATTTATATATATATAGATGCACACACATATGTATATACATACCCACAATCGTATAACTAATCTCTACACACACACAGATATATATGCATGCATTTATATTAAAATATATGGGTGTGTGTGTACATATATATTTATATTTTTATATACAGTTATGTGTATGTATACCCAACACAAACACACATATATACACACACTTATATATACAAATCTTTAAGTG
>JACERR010000072.1:22500-27500 GCA_016760335.1 Gastrodia elata
GTATACATACATACATATATATATATATATATATATATATATATGTATATATATATACAGTTGTGTGTATGTGTCTATATATCTATATACAGTTATGTGTATGTATACCCAATACATATATACTAATATTATATATTCTAATATATATATATATATATATATATATATATGGTTGGGTCACTCACACTCACACACACACACTCATAAATACTTATAACTATATGTGTGTGTATTTGTGTATATGTGTAATCTCTATGTGTGTGTGTATATGTGTGTCTATATATATATAGACACATACTCACAATCATGTGTGAGTGTGAGTATATATACATACAAGTATGCATATAAGTAGACATACACATATTCATATATTTTGAACTACTAATCTCCATATGTGTGTATGTGTGTGTCTGTGTGTGTCCACACACACATATATAGACACACACACATACTCATATATAGTAATCTTTATGTGTGTGTATGTGTGTGCCACACACACACATACATACACTTATATATACAAATCTTTATGTTTGTGTGTTTTGTGTGTGTGTTATATGAAACACATACACACAAACCCATACACATAGATATATCTAAATACTTATATATGATGGGTATACATACTCAATGCAACACATAAGGTTGTGAGTATACATACTAATCTCTCTATGTGTTATGTGTGTGTCTATATGTGTGTGTGGTATACATGCTCACACACTCTTATATACTTATCTTTATGAGTGTGTGTGTGTGGTGTTTATATACATATATCTCTATATGTGTTTGTTTATGTGTATATACAAATACTCATAACTGTAGATATATATACACATTCAACCACACACACACACACACTCATATATACTAATCTCTATGTATGTGTGATGTATGTGTTATATACATGTATATATATATATATATATATATAGGCATAGACAGACACACACCCACATCGTATATAAATTTATAGACACAAACATACACACTCACAGTCACATGTTTGGGTACTACATTTGCATACACACACACACATACTCATATATACACATCTCAATATGACACACATAAACATATAGGTATACACACACACACACACACACAACTGTACACATATATGAGTGTGTGTCTATATATTTATATACAGTTATGAGTATGTATGAGTACGTCAGTCTATATATGTATGACTATGTACACAAATACACATACACACTCATATATACTAATCTATATGTGTATGTGTGAGGATGTTCTATATATTTATATATGACATATATATATATATATATAGACACTCAAACACACATACACACTACACTCATATATACTAATATATATATGTGTGTGTGTGTGTTGGGTATATATATAATCGTATATAATTACACAGACATTGTGTATGTGTCTATTTTTACGTGTGTGTGTATGCACACAAACACACAAACACACACAAATACTAAACAATATATAAACACACAAATCTCTGTGACAATGTATACCCTCAACACACACACTTATATATATTGTGTGTGTATGTGTGTGTTATGTGTGTGTGTGTGTGTCTTGGTGTGTGTCTCATATATACAGACACACCTATATGTTATATATATCTATGTGTGTGATAACACATACGTGTGTGTGTCTATTTATTTGTATACTCACACACATATCTCTATGTGTGTGTGTTTGTGACACTCAATACACACACACACACAAAGAGATTACAATATATAAATATATAGACACACACACGCACATATATGGTTGTGATGTGTGTGTTAAGTGTGTTTGTGTGTGTGTATAAGTGTATGTGTGTGCTAAGCATAGAGTATATATATATATATATATATATATATATATATACTCTATATATATATATATATTATGCATGTATGTGTATGTGTGTGTTAAGCACACATACATACACACACATATAGAGAGTAATATATGTAGGGAATATATACTCATGATTGTATATATAAAATATATATGTGTGTGTGTGTGTTTATGTGTCTTTATATTTATATGCAGTTGTATGTACATGTATATATACACACACCCAGCACACACACACACACTCATATATACTAATCTCTATGTGTGTGTGTGCGTGTGTGTGTTGGGTATATATGTGTGTGTGTGCCTATATATATACTAATCAATATGTGTGTGTGTGTGTACTAATCTCTATATATGTGTGTGTGTACTAATCTCTATGTGTATGTGTGTAACACATCACACACACACACACAATGTGTTATATATTCATATACATGCATACATATATAGATTAGTATATATGTGTGTGTATGTGTGTACACACACCACACACAAATAGATTAGCATATATGAATACATGTGTGTGTGCATATGTATATATAATCTAGAGATACGTATACAGTGTGAGTGTGTATACCCAACACTCACGCATATATACTAATCTCTATGTGTGTGTGTAGAGATTAGTATATATGAGTGTGTGCGTATTATATGAGTGTGTGAGTATGTATACCCAATACGCACACACATACACACAGATAAATGAGTGTGCATACACACAAAAAGAATTAGTCTATATGAGTGTGTATTTAAATATGTATATACACATACTCATATATACAAACATTCGCATTGAGATAAGTATATATGAGTATATGTGTGTATATGCTTATGTACACACACAAATATATTTAGAGATATGTATATTTGTAGTATACCCACACACACACAACCATATATATATACTCTATACTTATCTCTATATATGTAAACCCTGTTTGTAAGTATATCCAACACACACACATACACTATAAATGCATAACAAACACACACATATATACAGTTGTGATCACACAGACTCACATGTATGTGTGTGTGTGTATGTTGGGTATACATACTCACACACTAATCTTTATTTGTGTGTTGTCTATATATATATATATATATATATATATATATATATATATATATATATGTCCATGCACACGCATACACACACACTCACATATACTAATCTATATCCGTGTGTGTTTGGATATATAAATATATATATATATATATATATATATATATATATATATATATATATATATATATATATATATATTCTTATAAACACACGCATAAACAAACACTCATATATAATAATCTCTTATATATATGAGTGTGTATAAGCACACACAGACATACACAAACTCACTTATACGAATCTCTAATGTGTGCTTATATATATGTAGACACACACATACATGCACACATACATACTAATCACACACACACACAACACACTCTTGAGTATATATATGAGTGTATGTGTGTGTGATAACACATATGTGTAATGCATACATAAGAAGATTAGTATATATAAGTGTGTATGTTGGGCACACAATAAACACCCATATACACAAGAATATAAAAAGATATAATTGTGTGTGTGTGTGTTAGTTGAGTGACCCAATACACACAGATATACACACACTCATATATACTAATCTTTATGTGTGTATGCATCACACGTATGTGTTATCACTATGTGTGTGTGCGCGTGAGTGTGTGCGTGAGTGTGTGTGTTGTATATAAATAGAAACACACACACACACACACACACATTCACCGCATATCTTTACAGACACACACACCCATATATGTATGTGCTGTGTGCGTTTGTGAGTTATGTGTGCTTATATATATATATACTAATACATACACACACACTCATATATACTTATCTGCATATGTGTGTTTGTGTGTGTGTGTGTGAGTGTATGTATACCAAACAGTGTGTCACACCCACACATATGAAGATTAGTATATACTAATCTCTATGTATGCACATACACACACACACACACACACACATATATATATATATATATATATAACATATACGTGTGTTATATAGATATATATATATATATATATATATATATATATTTGTGTGTGTGTTTGTGTGTTACACACACATACATGGAGATTAGTATATACTAATTTCTATGTATGCACACACACACACACATGGAGAGAGTTTATGAGGGTGTGTGAGACACGTGGAGATTAGTATATACTAATCTCGATGTGTGTGTGTGTGTGTGACACGCTCACACACTCATATATATACTTATCGCCATTTGTGTGTGTGTCTGTAATCTCTATGTCTGTATGTATGTGTATGTCTATATATATAGGCACTTATTCACAATCATGTGTGAGTGTGAGTATGTCTACATATAAGTATGCATGTATGTAGACACACACACACTCTTATATAATAATCTACTTATCTCTATCTATATGTGTATGTGTGGGTCTGTGTGTGCACACACACATATATATAGACACACATGCACACCCACACACCCACACACACCCACACACACACACACACACACACACGCACACATATATATATATATATATATTAATCTCAATGTTTGTGTGTGTGTCTGTGAGCCTATATATATACATCTCCATGTGACTATATACAAACACATGTGAGTATGTATAGACACATACACACACACACAATATATATATATATATACTAATATCTATGTATGCTTATATATATATATATATATATGAGTGTGTGTGTGTGTGTGTGCCTGTGTGTGCCTAATGTTTGTGTGTCTAAATAAACACACATAAAAATTAGTATATATGAGTGTGTGTTTGTGTGAATGTTTGTGTATAATAGATATATATATATACCCAACACATACACAGACACACACACACTATTATATACTTATCTCTATGTATATACTTATACTTATCTCTATATTTGTGTATTTATGTGTCTATATATGAAAGTATGCTTACCCAACATACACACACACACACTCATATATATTTATATATGAGTATGTGATTAGTATATATATAGAGACATGTATATATATATATATATATATATATATATATACATATATATATATACATGTGTGCCTTTGCGTATAGAGATTAATATATATATGTGCATGTGTTGGGTATACATACTCACAACT
>JACERR010000072.1:35000-40000 GCA_016760335.1 Gastrodia elata
TATATATATATATATATATATATAAGTATATATATATATATATATATATGTATATATATATATACATATATATGTATATATATTTAGATACATACTAACACACACAAACACACATACTCATATTTACTAATCCTTATATGTGTGTATTTGTGTGTGTGTGTGTGTGTGTGTTTATATATATATATATATATTAATCACTATGTGTGTTTGTAGTGGGTATACATACTCACGACTGTATATAAATATATAGATACACACACACACAAACACATACACATAGAACCTAGTATATATGACTGTTGGTGTGTATACCCAACACACACACACACACCCACACCCACATGCATAGAGTTGTGTGTGCGCATGTCTATGTGTGTGTGTGTATTGTGTATACAAACTTACAACAACCGTATAATATTTATAGATACACAAACACAAACAATATATATGAGTGTGTATGTTATGTGTGTGTGTGTGTGTGTTTATATATATATACTATTGTGTGTGTGTGTATATATATATATATATATATATATATATATATGAGTGTGCTGTATATGTGTTGAGTGTGTGTGTGTATTTATGTGTTTATATATGGTTATGAGTATGTATACCAAACACACACACACAACTCATATATATAGATTAGTATATTTATACTATTGTGACACACACACACATAAAGATTAGTATATATAGACACATACGTATGTGTTATATACATGTATACCCTCATATAGATGTATATAAATAGATACACACACAAACACATGTATTAGTATATATGAGTGTGTGTGTGTGTGTTGGGTATACCTACTCACAATTGTATATGTATAGATAAACATAAACAAACACACATATATACTAATCTCTACGTGTGTGCAGTATATAAGTATATGTGTGTGTTTGTGTATGTGCGTGTGTATGTATGTATGTCGTGTATGTTTATGTGTTAGGTATACATACTCACAATTATACATAAATAGATAGACACACACACGTATGTGTTATATTCATATATATATATATATATATATATATATATATATATATGTATATATATATAGGCACACACTGACACACATGCACTCAATATATAAATATATAGACATACACACATATGCTTATCTCTATGTGTGTGTGCTCAAATATATAGATATATACTTATCTCTATGTATTTGTGTTTATGTATATGTGTTGGTATATATACTCCACAACACACATACACACACATAGAGATTAGTATATGCGAGTATTTGTGTGTGTTGTGAGGTATACATACTTATCTCTATATGTGTGTGTGTCTCTACACACATGGAGATAATCTTTATGTATGTATGTAGAGACACACACTCACACACATAGAGATAAGTAAGTAAACCCCACAACACACATACACACACATACTCATATGTACTAATCTCTATGTGTGTGTATTTGTGTGTGTGCGTGTCTATATATATATATATATATATATATATATACAAATCTTTATGTATACACACATATACACTCATAAATACTACACAGCCATATATGAGTGTGTGTTTGTGTGTGTGTGTGTGTATAGAGATTAATATACAAATATATATAAAGACACACGCACACATTGCATATAAACACACACAAACACTCGTAAACATAAATATACACACATAGAGATTAGTATATATGAGTGTGCATGTATTTGTGTGTGTGTTGTGGGATATATATACTTATCTCTATGTGTGTGTGTGTGTGTCTACATACATGCATACACAAACTCATATATACTAATCTCCATGAGTGTATGTGTGTATTTGTGAGTGTTGGTGTGTGGATATATATATAGACACACACTCATTTTGATAAGTATATATGTGTGTTTGTGTGTTGGGTTACTAATCTCTATATGTATGTGTTTATGTTGTGAGTATAAGTATATGTGCGTGTGTTGGGTATACATACTCACACACACACACACAAACACGCTTATATATACTAATCTCTATTGTGTGTGTGTGTCTATATATATATATATATATATATATATATATATATATACACACACAACCATACACTCATATATACTTATCTCCATGTATGTGTGTGTATGTATGTGTATAGTTATCTATTTATGTGTGTCTATCTATATATTTATATATGGTTGTGAATATGTGTTATCACACTCATAGATATATATATATACAACACACACACACACACACACACACAAACACACTCATATATACTAATTTTTATATGTGTATGATAACACATATGTGTGTATGTTTATATTTTTATATACGGTTGTGAGTATATATGCGCATACATAGAGATATGTGTGTGTGTGATAACACATCATACACACATCCTTATATATATATATATTTATGTGTGTTTGTGACAACACATAAGTGTGTGTGTCTATATATTTTTATATACACACATGCACATAATCACATATACACATACTCATATATACTAATTTCTATATGTGTGTGGTTGTTTATATATATATGAGTGTGTGTGCGTGTGTCTTTATATTTAGGTACGGTTGTATGTATACTCAACACACACACACATACATGCATGGAAATAAGCATATATGAGTGTATGTGTTTGTACGCATGTATGTGGAGACACACCCAAGACACACACACACACTCATATATATTAATATCTATGTGTATGTCTGATAATATAGAGATTAGTATTTTATTATATGTGTGTTTGGTATATATACTTACAATCGCATATCTATAGACACACACACACATAGAGACTAGTATATATGAGAGTGTGTGTGCCTATATATATATATATATATATATATTATATACTAATCTCTATGTGTGTGTGTTTATATACATACTCATAACCTATATATATATATATATATATACACACACACACACACATACTCATCTATATTAATCCTTATGTGTGTGTGTTTGTGTGTGTTTATGTGTGTCTGTATGTTTGTGTGTATATATATATACATACATGTGTATGTCTAAATATTTATATAAGAATGTGAGTATGTATACCCAACACACACACACACATACACTCATATATAGTCACGCACTCATATATAGATACACACACTCATATATATCTATATAAATATATATATATATGTATATATATATACCTAATACACACACGCACACACTCATTTATAGTTAAATAAAGTTGTTAGTATATATACCCACAGCTGTATATAAATATATAAACACACACGCATGTGTTATCACACACACATAGAGACACACACCACATACAAACATATATATATATATATATATATATATATATATATATATTAGTATATATAAGTGTGTGTGTGTGTGTGTGAATGTAAGTAAGTATAGATAACACACACAGTATATATGAATGTGTGTGTGTGTGTGTGTGTGTGTGAGTATGTATACCCAACACACACACACACACACTCATACCGTGTATATATATTAATATACGGTAGTGAGTATGTGTACTAAACACACAAATACACACACATACTCATACCGTGTCTATATATTATTATACGATAGTGAGTATGTATACCCAACACGCAAATACATACAAACATAAATACACACACAAACATACACACACACACACACACCCAACACACACACACATACACACACCAATATTTGTGTGGTTGCAACTATGTATACATATATATATATATATATATATATATATATATATATATATATATATATACATAGGAACACACACACATACTTATATATACTTATCCCTATGTGTGTGTGCGCATGTGTTTGTGTGTGCATATATATATATATATATATTGTTGCAACCACACAAATATTGGTGTGTGTAGGAGTGTATGTGTTGGGTATGTGTGTGTGTGAGTGTGTTTTTGTGTTGGCTTTATATACTCACAAATATATATAAATATATAGACACACAAACATATAAAAATTAATATATATGAGTGTGTATGTATATATATATAGACACACACATATATACACATATTAAGATAAGTATAAGCATAAGTATATATATATATATATATATATATATATAGGCACACACAGATACACACTCACACACACAGACACACTCATATATGCTAATCTCTATATGTGTGTGTTTGTGTATGTGTGTGTGTGTCTGTGTGTATATATTAATCTCTATGTGTGCACACACATAGATAAGTATAAGTATATCAGTATAAGTATATAACTAATATTTGTGTTTTTGTGTATGTGTGTGTGTATAAATATATAGACACATATACTCATACACGCACACAAATAAACACATACATAGATAGAGATTAGTATTTAACATATACTAATATTTGTGTGTTGGGTATACATACTCATAATCATATAAACATACAAACACACACAAACACTCATATATACTAATCTCTATGTGTTTTTATTTATGTGCACACACACACACACATAAACACACACATATAGGGAT
Organism: Gastrodia elata; assembly: GCA_016760335.1. Classification (NCBI taxonomy): domain Eukaryota; kingdom Viridiplantae; phylum Streptophyta; class Magnoliopsida; order Asparagales; family Orchidaceae; genus Gastrodia; species Gastrodia elata. The sequence goes on from JACERR010000072.1 coordinate 39,456, forward strand.
TTGTATATATGAGTGTGTGTGTGGGTCCACACACACACTCATGTGTTGGGTATTCATACTCACGATATTATATATATATATATATATATATATATATGGTTATGAGCATGTATACCCACGCACTCACACACACATAAAACTACATATAAAAATGTTTATAGTGTGTGTGTGTGTATGTGTGCCTATATATTTATATAGTATATGTGAGTTGTGGGTATGTATACCCAACATATACACACACAACACACACAGAAACATACACATATAGAGATTAGTATATACAAGTATGTGTGTGTGTGTTTGTGTTTATGTGTATGTTGGGTATATATACTCGTAAATATACATATATATACATATATATATATATATATATATATATATATATATATATATACTTATACATAGATTCAGCACACACACACATACATACAAACAAACTCATACATACTTATCTCTGTATATATGTGTATGTTAGGTATACATACTCACAACCCTATATAAATATACAGTGTGTGTGTCTATATATTTATTCTTTATGTGTGTGT
>JACERR010000072.1:45000-47500 GCA_016760335.1 Gastrodia elata
CACACACACACAAATAAACACATATATAGAGATTAGTATATAACATATACGTGTGTTTATATATATATATATATATATATATATATATATATACATATATAGATGTATACATAGTCGATTAGCATATATATATATATGTATGTATGTGTGTGTGTCTATATATTTATATTTGGTTGTGAGTTTGTATACCGAACACACACACACACACAAGTATGTTGAATATATAACACATTGTGTGTGTGTGTGTGTGTATGTGTATTGGGTATATATATACGATTGTAGGTGTGTGTGTGTGTATAATACACACATAGGGACTAGTATATATGAGTATGTGTGTGTGTCATATATAAATATATAAACACACACACATATATATGTAAGTATACATATATAGACAGACACACAGACACAAACAAATTCACACTCACAATTGTATATAAATATATAGACACATGTGAGTATATATGTGTGTGTGTGTCCATATATATACAGATACACTCATATATACTTATCTCTATGTGTGTACGTGTGTGTGTCTGTGTGTGCCACACACACTGTATATAACTATAAAGACACACATAAAGACAAGTATATATATATATATATGTATGTGTGTGTGTGTGGTATACATACTCACAACCGTATATAAATATATAGACACACACACATATATAGTTATATACATGTATATATATATATATATATACTCACTATGTTATATACGTATCTCAATGTAAGCCCAGCACACAAACACACACAGACATACACGTAAACACACACACATAATAAACACACATACTCATATATACTCACAATCGTATGTGTGTTTATATTTTTATATATGATTGTGAGTATGTATACCCAACACACACATATTCATACACACACACACACTCATATATACTCATAAGCACATATATACACATATGTGTTATATAAACACACACACATAAACATACACACTCACACAAACATTGGGTATACATACTCATAACCATATATAAATACATAGACACATATAGATGAATATATATGAGTATGTGTGTGTATTTGTGTGTGTTGTATGTACTTATCTCTATGTGTGTGTGTCTGTGTGTGTGTCTATATATATGTATATATATATATATATATTACATACTCACAAACATATATATATATATACATATATAGAGAGAGAGTGTGTGTGTGTGTGTTAGGTATACGTACTTAAAACCATATATAAATATATATATATATATATATATATATATACAACAGTATATTTATACATACACACACATACATATACATATAGTGATTAGTATATATGAGTGTATTGGGTATATATACTCACAACCATATAGTGTGTGTGTGTGTGTATGGATATATATATAGTATGTGTGTATGTGTTGGGTATACTTACTCATAGGGTTTACATATATAAAGATAAGTATATAGTATATATATATATGGTTGTGTGTGTGTGGGTATACTACAAATATACATATCTCTATATATATTTGTGTGTGTACACAAATATACATACACACACATACTCATATATACTTATCTCAATATGAGTGTTAATATATATGAGTGTGTATCTATACATATTAATATACATACTCATATATATTAATCTCTATGTGTGTGTGTGCACACTCATATATGTGTGTGTATGTGTCTGTGTATTGGGTATACATACTCATACACTCATATACACACACACACACACACACTCATATATACGAATCTCTACACACACATAAATACACACACATAGAGATTAGTATATATGAGTGCCTTGGGTCTACACACTCACACCGTATACATATCTCTAGATTATATATATATATATATGCACGCATACATACACTCATATATACTAATCTATTTTCATGTGGTATGTGTACACACACACAGATACATATTATCACAAACACACACACATATATACTAATTTCTATGTGTATGCATGTATATGAATATATAACACATTGTATGTGTGTGTGTGTGCTGTGTCACACACATACACAAAGAGATTAGTACACACACACAAAGATTAATATATATATATATATAGGCACACACATGCATATATACCCAACACACACATGCACACACACACACACATAGAGAGATAAGTATATATGAGTGTGTGTGTGTGTGTATATATAAATGTACAAACTCACAACCATACAGAAATATATAGACACACAAACACATGAACAGATATATATTTTATATATACGATCATGAATATGTATTCCCTATATATATTACTCTCTATGTGTGTAAGTTTGTGAGTGTGTGTGTGTATGTATGTGTGCTTAACACACACATACATATGCACACACACATAATATATATATATATATATATATATATAATATATATATATATACTATGTGCGTATATGTATATGTGTGTGTGTGTGTGCATTGGGTATACACACACACAATGTAATAGGCAGTCTTATACAAACTCACAAACAAACACACTCATGTATACACACACACAC
>JACERR010000072.1:52500-65000 GCA_016760335.1 Gastrodia elata
TATGTATACCCAACACACATACACACACACACACATGAGTATCTCACAACTGCATATATATATATATATATATATATATATATATATATATGAGTGTGTGAGTGTGTGTGAATGTGTGTTGAGTATACACACTCATATACAGTTGAGTATACATACTCATGTGTGTGTGTGTGCATGTGTGTGTGTGAGTGTGTGTGCGTGTCTATAAATTTATATTCACAATTATACATTTTTATAGACACACACACACACAGATATATAATACATACATGAGTATGTATATATATATATATGGATGTGTGTGTCGATATATTTATATACACACGCACGCACACATAGAGATTAGTGTGTGTGTGTGTTGGGTATGCATACTCACAATTGTATATAAATATATATTATCTTATATGAATGTATGTCTATATATTTATATATGGTTGTGAATATATATACACAAACACACACACACACACACACACACACATGCACAGACACATTGAGATTAATATATATTTAAATATGGTTGTGAGTAGTATATACGAGTGTGTGTGTGTTGTACTGTGTGTGTGAGTATATATACCCAACACAGACACACATACACACACACACTCATATATATATATATATATATATATATTTATATATATATTAATCTCTATATATTTATATATAATCTCTATGTATGAGTATGTATACATACACACACATAGAGATTAGTATACCCAACACATGTATATACCCACACCATATGTGAGACACATATATATACTAATCTCTATGTGTGTGTGTGTCTGTCTATATATATAGTATCCCCTCATCGTCGTCGTCGTCATCGACAACTTCTTGCTTTTTTTCGCTCTACCAGAAAGAAGTAGTAAAGAAGTAGTTCAGATCTGAATAACACACACATAGAGATTAGTATATATTTAGAGAGTGTGTGTGTGTTGTGAGTATATATACCCAACACAACTGCATACACACACAGTATACATACTCACATGTGTGTGTGTGTGCCTAACACACGTACACACACAAATACCCACATATAAAGATAAGTATACTTATGTGTGTGTTGTGCGTATGTATACCCAACACACACAAATGCACACAAACACACACATGGAGGCATACACTATACACTTATGAGTAGGTATACCCAACACACAGACACACACACACACTTATATGGAGATAAGTGTGTATACCCAACATATAAATGCACACACATAGAGATTAGTATAAATGTATGTGTGTGTGTGTGTATGTGTGACACACATATATATACTAATCTCTATATGTGTGTAAGTGTTGGGCATATAGCTATATACAGTGTGCACACATGTGGTGTGTTTGTGTGTGTGCATGTGTTATCACGCATACACATATCTCTATGTGTGTGCATGTGTATACTCATATATACGAATATATAGCTACTATGTATAAGTATGTATACCCAACACATACGGCACACACACATAGTATATCTATAATGACATATAAACACACAAATGTGTTGTATGATAAGACACATGTTTGTGTGTCTAGTATATATGTGTGTGTGTGTGTGTGTGTGATAAGTGTATATGTGTATTGGGTATATATATACCCACAACCATCTATATGTGTGTGTGTGTGTGTGTTAGGTATACATACTCAAGACACACACACACACGTGGAGGTTAGTGTATATATATATATATATATATATATATATATATATATATATATATATATATATATATGGTTAATACATACGTATGTGTGTGTGTATGTTGGGTATACATACTCACACATATGTACTAATGTGTGTGTGTTGGGTATACATACTCACACATATGTACTAATGTGTGTGTGTGTGTCACACACACACACACATTTATATGTCTCTACATGCATGCACACGCATATGTATATAGACATACATACATGTGTGTGTGTAAATATACATGGACAAGCATGTATATATATTTATATATGATTGTGAGTATATGATCCTAACACATATACACATCAAAATAGGTATATATGAGTGTGTTGTATATAAATATATAGACACTCACATGTATGTGTTATATACATGTGTGTGTGCGTGTGTGTGTGTGTATGTGTGTGGGTGTGTGTGTGTGTGTGTATGTGTGTGGGCGTGTGTTGACACACACATGCACATACATGGAGATTAGTATGTATGAGTGTGTGTGAGTATATATGTTTGTGATACACACACACATGTGTGTATGTGTGGGTATATATATATATATAGTACACTCAAAACCATATATAAATGTGTGTGTGTGCATTGCACACACACTCAAATATATTAATTTCTGTGTGTGGTGTGTGTGTATTTGTTTGTTGTGTGTGTGTGTGTTGGGTATACATACTCATAATCATGTATAAGTATATAGACACAGACACACACACACTCATATATACAAATTTTTATGTGTGTGTGTGTTGGGCATTTATATATATCTCACTTATATATACTAATCTCTAGGTACTTATAAATGAGTGTGTTTATATATATATATTTATATGCGATTGTGAGTATGTATACCCAAGACACACACAAACAGACACGCATAAAGATTTGTATATATGAGTATGTATGTGTGTGTGTATATATATATATATATATACATATATATATATATATATATATATATATATATATATATGTAAATACACATAGATAAGTATATATGAGTGTGTGTGGGTGTGTGTGAGTGTTTAATATACACACTCGTACACACACACATACAAACATGCACACACTTAGAGATTAGTATATACGAGAGTGTGTGTGTGTGTGTATGTGTGTGTGTGTGTGTATGTATTTGTGTGTGTATGTTTTGGGTATACATATATAGATAGACAAATATATAGATGCACACACACATGTGTGTCTATATAATTATGTATGGTTGCTAGCATGTATACCCACACACAGACACACACACACATACTCACAACCGTATATAAATAAATAGACTGACACACACATGCAAAAACACACACACATAGGCACACACTCACAATATAAAAAAATATGTATATATATATATATATAATAATCTCCATGTGACACTCACATTTACGTGTGTATAGAGACACACATTCATATGAACCCAACACACACATGTGTGTGTGATAACACATACGTGTGTGTATTTATACACGAATGTATTATCACACACACACATACACGCACACACATAGTCATATATTTAAGGATGTGTATAGACACACACACACACTCATACACACGCACACACACACACACACACACATATACATATACACACTCATATATTTACACTCACATATACCCACATAAAAACACCCATACAAACACACAAATAGAGATTAATATATGTGGTGTGTGTGTTAGTGTTATATACGGGTGTGTGTGTGAGTGTGTTGGTTTACATACTCATAATCATGTGTGTGTGTGTGTGTTGGGTATACATACTCACACACACACACAAACATATCTATGTATTTACATCTTATATATGAGTGTGTGTGTGTACCCACACCCATAGAATGTATACAAATCTATGTGTGTGTGTGTCTATATATTTATATACGCCTATAGATATAGACACACACACACATACACACATCACTCATATATACAAATCTCTATGTATGTGTCTGTGTGTGTCTGTATATTTATTTATGCTAATACATATAGACACACACACATGGAGATTAGTATATATGAGTGTGTGACTGTGTGTGTATGTCTATATGTATATGTGTATATAAATATATAGACACACACACACACAAGCAGATTTGTGTGTGTGTGTGTGTGTGTCTATATACACACTAACCTCTATATGTGTATATAACACATACGTGTATGTGTGTATATATATACACATATATATATATATATATATACACACACACAGTTGTGATTATAAATATATATACACATACACATTTAGAGATTAGTATAGATGAGTGTGTATGTATATTTATATACATACTCAAAACCATATACACTAATCTCCATGTGTGTGCGTGCGTGTGTGTGTGTCAGTGTGTGATTTGTGTATGTGTGTGTGTGTTGGGTATATAAATATATACGCACATTATGTCTGTAAGCTTGTATGTATTGATGCACACACAAAAACACACACTCTTATATACTAATCTCTATGTGTGTGTGTGTTTGTGTGTGTGTGTGTGTGTTTGTGTGTGTGTGTGTGTGTATGTGTGTGTGTATGTGTGTGACTCATATATACTTATCTCTATGTGTGTGTATTTGCATGTATGTCTGGGAGATAAGTAAATATGAGTGTGTGTGTGCACACACACACACACACACACTCATATATACTAATCTTTATGTGTGTGCTGGGTATATATACTCACAACCTTATATATTTATAGATAGACGCACATGTATGTGTTATACACATGTATAAATATATATATATATATATATATATATATATATAGACACATACAGAGATAATTGTAGTTATATATATGAGTGTGTGCGTATGTGTTTTGGATATATACACAGACACACAACACATACACACACACACGTATGTGTTCACGCACATACACACTCATATATACTAATCTCTAACACATAGAAATTAGTATGTATAAATTAGTATATATGTGTGTATTTGTGTGTGTGTGTGTATGCATATATATAGAGATAAGTATATAGCCGTATATCTATATAGACACAAACACACACATACACATAGAGAAAAGTATAAGTATATATATTAGTATATATGAGTATGTTTGTGTGTATATATATATATATATATATATATACATATATATATATATATATATATATATGTATATATATATAAATATATGATGTGTGTGTGTGTGTGTGTGTGTTTATGTGCATATATGTATATATATATATCACTCATATATACCAATCTCTATGTGTGTGTGTATTATATATATGTATATATTTATATATATATATGTGTGTGTGTGATGATTAGTATTTATGAGTGTGTGTGTGTGTGTGTACATGCATACAGACACACACACGCACACATACACATAGAAGTATATATTGTGTGTGTGTATGCATGTATGTAGTATATGTGAGTGTGTCTATATATTTATATACTAATGCGAGTATATACATATTTCTATGTAGCGTGTGTGTCAGTATAGCAACCACACACACACTCATGGAGCCCAACAGACACGCACACACGCATAGAGATTAGTATATATGAGTATATGTGTGTATGTGTGTAGGGTATATATACCCAACATATACGGTTGTGTGTGTCTATGTGTGTGTGTTTATTTGTGTGCGTGTGTGCATACACATACACACACACACATAAACACACACCTATAGAGATTATATATATGAATATGTTTGTATGTGTGTGTGTATACTTACAATATACCCGATACACATACACACACATTGAAATAAGTATACATGAGTGTGTTTATGTGTGTCTATGTGTGGGTCACACACACACACACACACCCTTATGTATTAATCTCTATGCATGAGTGTCTATATATATATATATATATATATATATATATATATATGTCTGTGTGTGGGGGGTATATTACTCACATGTGTGTGTGTATAACACATATATGTGTATGTCTATATATTTATATATTGTGCGTGTGTGTATCTCTACATAAATGCATACAGACACATAGAGATTAGTATATATATACATATATACAGCACATACATGTGTGTGATCTGTATAAGTGTGTGTGTGTCTATATTTTTATATATAAATGTGTGTGTGTCTATATTTATATATGATTATGAGTACATATACCCAACACACGCACACACACTCATATATTCTAGTCTTTATGTGTGTATATTTGTGTGTGTGTGTGTCTATAAATTAAAATATGGTTATGAGTATATATACCCAATACATACACACACGCATAGAGATTAGTATTTATATATAGACACATGTGTGTGTTTATGTATGTGTGTATGTGTGTGTCGAGTATACATACTCACAACCGTATATAAATATATGAATATCACACACACACACAAACACACACATAGAGTTTAGTATATATGAGTGTATGCGTGTGAGTGTGTGTGTGTTTGTGAGTATGTATACTTAAAATATAAACACACACATACATACATACACACACACATACACACACTCATATATACTAATCTCTATGCATGTGTGTTTACCTGTATATCTATGTATTTATACAAAGACCCACGTATATGTTATCTCTATGTGTGTGTGTGTGTGTGTCTATCTATACATTTATATATACGCATAAGTAAACACACACATAGAGATTAGTATATATGATTGTGTGTGTATGTGTTGGGTATATATATACTCACAACCATATATAAATATATAGACACACACACATTTGTGTTATAAATTTATAACACATACTGGTATATTATATATATTTTTATGTGGATAAGTATATATATAGTATATACTAATTTTTATGTGTGGGTGTTTGTATGTGTGTCTGTGTGTGTCTATTTATATAGTTAGCATATATACTAATCTCTATCTGTGTGTGTGTGGATATATAAACACACACACACACACACACACACACACACACACACACACACACATATATATATATATATATATATATATATATATATATATATATACACACACACACACACAAAAACAAACAAACACTCATATATAATAATCTCTTATATATATGAGCATGTATAAACACACGCACACACACACACTCATATATACTAACCTCTAATGTGTGCTTATATATATAGACACACACATACAAGCACATATACATACTAATCACACACACACACAACACACTATTGAGTATATATATATGAGTATATGTGTGTGTGATAACACAGACGTGGAATGCATACATAAAATAACTAGTATATATAAGTGCGCGTGTGTTCGGTCACACAACAAACACACACACGTATCTATATATATATATATATACACACCCATATACACAAGCATATAAAAATATATAACTGTGTGGGTACGTTTGTTGAGTGACCCAATACACACACACATACACACACTCATCTATATTAATCTTTATGTGTGTATGCATCACATGTATATATTATCACTATGTGTGTGTGTTGCATGAGTGAGTGTGTTGTCTATAAATAGACATACACACACACACACTCATATGTGTGTGTTGTGCGTGTCTGTGAGCTATGTGTGTTTGTCTATTTATATACTAATACAAACACACACGCTCATATATACTTATTTGCATATATGTGTTTGTGTCTGTGTGAGTGTGTGTGTGTGTCACACACACACACATGGAGATTAGTACATACTAATTTCTACGTATGCACACATACGTACATATACTCATATATACTTATCTCATATTTGTGTGTTGGTACTCACACACACACATAGAGAGAATTTATGAGGGTCTGTGTGACCCATAGAGTTTAGTTTATACTAAACTCTATATATATGTGTGTGTGTGTGTGTGACATGCACACACACTCATATATGTACTTATCTCCATGTGTGTGTGTGTAATCTCTATGTCTATATGTATATGTGTGTCTATATATATATATGCACTTATTCACAATCATGTGTAAGTGTGAGTATGTCTACATATAAGTATGCATATAAGTAGATATATACACTCATATATACTAATCTCTATGTGCATGTTAGTATATACTAATCTCTATGTGCATGTGTGTGTGACATGCACACACACTCATATATATACTTATCTCCATGTGTGTGGATATCTGTGTGTGTGTGTGTGTAATCTCTATGTTTGTATATATGTATGCGTCTATATATATGGGCACTTATTCACAATCATGTGTGAGTGTGAGTATGTCTACATACAAGTATGCATGTTAGTAGATATATACACTCATATATACTAATCTACTTATCTTTATGTGTATGTGTTATGTGTGGGTTTATGTGTGTCCACACACACATATATAGACACACACACACACACACACACACACACACACACACACACATATATATATATATATATATATATATATATATATATATATATGTATATTAATCTCTATGTGTGTGTGTGTGCGTCACATGGAGATGTACATATATAGGCTCGTAGACACACACACACACAAACACATGTGAGTCTGTATAGACACATACACGCACACACACCATATACAAATATCTGTGTACTTATATACATATATATATATATATATATATATATATATATATATGAGTGTGTGTGTGTGTTTGTGTGTGCCTAACGTGTGTATTTGTGTGTATGTATATGTGAGTATGTACACCAATATACACACACACATACACTCATATATATTTATATATGAGTATATGATTAGTATATATAGAGACATGTATATATATATATATACATGTGTGCCTTTGCGTATAGAGATTAGTATATATATGTGCGTGTGTTTGGTATACGTACTCACAATTGTATAATATTATATATAGACACGCACACTTAGATATATATACAATCATATATTAAAATATAACAAATACACACACATAGAGATAAGTATATATGAGTGTATATGTGTGTGTCTGTTGGGTATATATATATCTGTGTGTGCGTGATAACACGCACGTATGTGTTATATACATGTGCATGGGTATGTGTGTGTATGTATTGGGTATACACACTAATCTCTATCTGTGTGTGTGGATATAAGTATATATATATATATAGACACACACACACACACAAACAAACACTCATATATAATAATCTCTTATATATATGAGCATGTATAAGCACACACACACACACACACACACACTCATATATACTAATCTCTAATGTGTGCCTATATATATATATATATATATATATATATATATATATAGACACACATATATGTACACATACATACTAATCACACACACACATAACACACTCTTGAGTATATATATGAGTATGTGTGTGTGTGTGATAACCCATACGTGTAATGCGTACATAAAAACATTAGTATATATAAGTGTGTGTGTGTTGGGTTACACAACAAACACACACAGATATATATATATATATATATATATATATATATATATATATATATAGATATATATATATATACACCATATACACAGGCATATAAAAATATATAATTGTGTGTGTGTTTGTTCTGTGACCCAACACACACACATACACATATTCATATATACTAATCTCTATGTGTGTATGCATCGTATGTGTTCACTGTGTGTGTGTGTGTGCGTGAGTGTGTGTGTTGTCTATAAATAGAAATACACACACATTCGTCGTATATCTTTATAGACACACACACACACTCATATATGTGTGTGTTGTGTGTATTTGTGAGCTATGTGTGTATGTCTATATATATATATATACTAATACAAACAAACACACTAATATATACTTATCTCTTTGTGTGTATATTTATGTGTGTATGTGTGTGAGTATGTATACCCAAAGCACACACACACATACTTATATATATTTTATATATGAGTATATGATTAGTATATATATAGAGACATGTATATATCTATCTATCTATATATATATATGTATATATATATATATATATATATACTTGTATGCCTTTGTGTATAGAGATTAATATATATATGTGCATGTGTTGGGTATACATACTCACAACTGTATAAGAACATATAGACACACACACACACGTATGAGTTATATACTCACACACGTATGTGCATGTGTTGGGTATACATACTCACAACCGTAATCTTTATCTGTGTGTATCATATCTGTATACCCAACACACACAGACACAAATATTGGTACCCATACATATATATATATATATATATATATACAATTATGTGTGTGTGTGTCTATATATTTACATATAGCTGTGAGTATGTATACCCAACACATATACTAATATCATATATACTAGTCTATATATCTTTAGTTGGGTCACACACACACACACACACACACTCATATACACTTATCTATTTATCTCCATGTGTGTGTGTGTGTGTGTGTGTGTGCCCACACACACTTATATAGACACGCTCACTCATATATTAATCTCTATGTGTGAGTGTGTGTACCACACACACACATATACACTCATATATACAAACTTTTATGTGTATATGTTTATGTGTATGTTATATGAGCACATAGAAATTAGTATATCTGAGTGTGTGTGTGGTACACACACAAACATACATATATAGAGATATGTATATACTAATCTACACATATAGAGACAAGATACACACACAAATACACACAGAGATTAGTATATATGTGTTGAGTATGTATACCCAACACACACATAAACACATACACATAGAAATCTCTATATACTCTTGTGTTGGGTATATATACTCATAACAACACATATGATAGTGAGTATACATACTAATCTCTATGTGTGTGTGTCTATATGTGTATGTGGGTATACCTACTCACACACTCTTATATACTTATCTCTATGAGTGTGTGTATATGCGTGTGGTGTTTATATACATATCTCAATGTATGTTTGTTTGTGTGTATATATAAATACTCGTAATCGTAGATATATATAGACGTCCAACTACACACACACACACATATATACTAATCTCTATGTGTGTGTGACATATATATATATATAGGCACACATAGACACAAACACACCGTATATAAATTTATAGACATAAACATACGCACTCACACTCATATGTTTGGGTAATACATACACATACACATAAACACACACACTCATTTATACACATCTCCATGTATGACACACGTATACACAGGTATACATAGACATACACACACACACAACTGTACACACATACGAGTGTGTACCTACATATTTATATACAGTTGTAAGTATGTATGAGTGCGTCTATCTATATATATGTGTGAATATTACACACACAGATACACACTCATATATACTAATCTGTATACGTATATGTGAGTATGTTCTATATATTTATATATGGCCTATTTATATATATATAAACAGACACTCAAACACACACACACAACACACACACCACACTTATATATACTAATCTATGTGTGTGTGTATGTGTTTGTGTTGGGTATACATACTCACAACCATATATAATTATACAGATATTGTGTGGATGTGTCTTTGTTTGTGTGTGTGTGTGTGTGTGTGTGTGTGTGCACACACATAATCACACAAACACACACATACTAATCATAATATATAGACACACAAATCTCTATGTGATAATGTATACCCTTAACACACTCACTCATATATATTGTGTGTGTGTGTGTTTTGAGTTTATGTGTGTATGTCTATGTGTGTGTGTGTTTGTGTGTGTCTCGTATATATAGACACACGTATGTGTTATATATATCTGTGTTGGTATGATAACAAATACATGTATGTGTTTATTTATTTGTATACTCACACACATATCTCTATGTGTATGGGTTTATATGATTTGTGTGTGTTTTTGACACTCAGTACACACACACACACAGAGATTATAATATATAAATATATAGACACACACACAGAAACATATATGGTTGTGATGTGTGTGTGTTGTGTGTGTTTGTATGTCTGTATGAGTGTATATGTGTGTCTATATACAAGTGTGTATATATGAGCACACACACACACATGTGTGTGTGTACATCAGTGTGTTTGTTTGTGTGTGTATGTATAAGGTTGTTTGTTACTCATTATGAGTGTATATATCCAACACACACACAAACATACATATACATATACACACAGTGTATATATAAATTTTTTGTATGTGTGTTAGGCACACATACAGACACACACACACACACTCACAAACATAGACGCATAGAGATTAGTATATATATAGGGAATACATACTCACAATCACATATATAAAATATATATATGAGTGTGTGATTGTGTGTCTATATATTTATATACGGGTGTGAGTATGTACATGTATATATACACACACACAGCACACACACACACACTCATATATACTCATCCATATGTGTATGTGTGTGTGTGTGTGTGTTAGGTATGTTTGTGTGTATGTGCCTATATATATATATATATATATATATATATATATATATATATATATATATTAATCTCTATTTGTATGTGTGTGTACTAATCTCTATGTGTATGTGTGACACACCACACACATACACTCACACACACAATGTGTTATATACATGCATACACATAGAGATTAGCATATATATGTGTGTGTGTGCTTGTGATAACATATATGTGTGTGTGTATACCCACCACACACAAAGAGATTAGTATATATGAGTGTATGTGTGTGCGTATATACATATAATCTAAAGATTAGTATACGATGTGAGTGTGTATACCCAACACACACTCATATATACTAATCTCTATGTATGTGAATTTGTGTGTGTGTAGAGATTAGTATATATGAGTGTGTGTATAAGTGTATGTATATATGAGTGTGTGAGTATATATATCCAACACACACACACACATA
>JACERR010000072.1:70000-87500 GCA_016760335.1 Gastrodia elata
ATATATATATATATATATATATATCTATGTATGTGGGTGTGTGTGTGTATATAGCTATGTGTGTGTGTTTGTGTGTGCCTATATATATGTATGTGTGTTGGGTATATGTATATTAATCTCTATTTGTGTTGGGTTTACATATATACTAACACACACACTTATATTTATCTCTATGTGCATATATATATATATATATATATAACACATATAGGGATAAGTATAAGTATATATATATATTTATATATATGAGTGTGTGTGTGATAACCCAACACACACACACACACACATAAGATGTGTATACACAACACACATAAACACATTCTATGGGTATGTGTGCGTGTCACACAACACTAGTCTTTGTGTGTGACACAAACACATACACACATAGAGATTAGTATATATGAGTGTGGGTGTGTGTGTGTGTGGTGTGTGTGTGTCTATATATTTATATACGATATGTGTGTGTGTGGGTGCCTATATACTTATCTCTATGTGTGTGCACACAAACACACAAATACATGTGTGTTTGTGTGCACACGCTTAAAGATAAACATATAAAAACACACACACACACACTTATATATGCCCACTCAGGATACACACACACAAACATACGAATCTCTTTAGAACTTATGTGTGTGTGTGTGTGTGTCACAAACACACACACACACACATACAAACACACACACTCACAACCGAATATGTGTTATCATATATGCTTATCTCTATGTGTCAGGTATTGTGTGTGTGTGTGTACGTGTGTCTATATACTTATCTTTATGTGTGTGTATTTGTCTATATAAATATCTAGATAAAGTTAAGTTTGTGTTATATACATACATATCTACTCACCCACCATCCCCCACACACACACATAGATAAGTATATATGACTGTGTCTTGAGTATATATTATATTGTGTTGTGTGTGTAATATTTCTCTATGTGTGTGTGTGTGTGTGTGTGTGTGTGTGTGTGTGTCTCCATCTGTCATACACACATATATATATAATAATCTCTATGTGTGTGTGTGACAGATGGAAATCAGTATATATATATATACGATTGTGTGTGTGTGTTAGAGATTTGTATATATATGTATGTGCGTGTGCTTCTCTATGTGTAATACACTCATATATACTTATCTCTATGAGTGTGAGTTTGTATACACACACACACACACACACACACACTCTATGTGATGTATCTTTATTTATATAGGCACACACACACATACAAATTAGTATATATGAGTGTGTGTGTGTGTGTGTATTTATATATAGACACATACACACACACATTAAAAATATGAGTGGGTATATATGTGTGCGTGTGTGTGTCTGAGTATGTATACCCAACACACACACACACACACACTTATACATACTTATCTCTAGGTATGTGCTTGTGTGTGTGTGAGTGTGTTTTTGTGTGTGTGTGTCACATATATATAAATATATAGACATACTCTCACACACTCATATATACTTATCTATATATATGTATGTGGAGATGTGTATGTGTATATGTGTGTGTGCGTGTGTGTGAGTATGCGTTTATCTATAACAAACACACACATACACGCTTAGAGATAAGTATATTCATATGTGTGTGAGATTAGTATATATATATATATATATATATATTTATATTTGTGTATGTGTGTGTGTGTATGTGTGTGTGTGTTATGTATACATATTCACACACACCATATACCCAGCACACACACACACACCACATAGACACTCATATATACAAATCTCTATATATGTGATATCATGTATACTTATATCTATGTGCGTGTGTTTGTATATTCACAAATATATATCTATATTTACTAATCTCACACACTCATATATATATATATATATATATATATATATATATATATATATAATATTGTGAGTATATATACCCAACACATGAGTGTGTGTGTGGACACACACACACACTCATATATAGAAATTCCCATGTGTATGTGTTTATGTGTGTGTGTGCGTGCACACAAACAAAAACACATAGATATTAGCATATATGAGTGTATGTGTGTTTGTGTGTTTATACGATTATGAGTATGTATACCCAACACAAATACACACTCATATATACTTATCTCTGTGTGTGTATATGTGTATGTCTGTGGTGTTTGTATGTATGTCTATATGTTGACACACACACACACATGTTATATAGATGTATACACATATGAGTGTGTGTTGGGTATACATACTCACACTCATAGATGTGTTATCATACACACACAGATATATATATATATATATATATATATATATATATATAGATATATGTACACACATATATTATATATATGTATACATATGTGTGTATGTGTGTGTTGGGTATACATACCCATAACAAATATATAGACACAAATACACACATATGTTGGGTATACATACTCTCTATATATAACACATACAATATGAGTGTGTGTTGTGGGTAGTACATCTATGTACACAACTATATGAGTGCATGTGTGTATATACCCAATATATGATTATGAGTATACACACTAGCATATATACATATATATGTGTATATATATATATATATATATAATGATATATATGTGTGTGTGTGTTTGTGTGTGTGTGTGTGTGTGTGTGTGTGGGTGCTAACTCACACACATAGAGATTAATATATATATATATATATATATATATATATATTTGTGTGTGCCTAATATGTGTGTGTCTAAGCACACACACATAAAGATTTGTATATATGAGTGTGTGTCTCTGTGTGTGTGTATTTGTGTGTAACAGATATATATATATTTACCCAACACATAGACACACACACACATGAATATATACTTATCTCTATGTATATACTTATACTTATCTTTATATTTGTGTATTTGTGTATTTGTGTGTGTATATGTGTGAGTGTGTATACCCAATGCACACACACACATACACTCATATTTATTTATATATGAGTATGTGATTAGTATATATATAGAGACATGTATATATATATAAATATATATATATATATATATATATATATATTTATATGTATGTATGTATATATATACATGTTTGCATATAGAGATTAGTATATATATGTGCATGTGTTCGGTATACGTACTCACAACTGTATAAGTACATATAGACACACACACACGTATGTGTTATATACTGGTGTGTGTATTGGGTATACATACTAACAACCTTAATCTCTATATGTGTGTATTATACCCATTACAAATATAGATACTCAAAACTATATATATACATATAGACACACACTCACACTCACAAACACATAAAGAGATAAGTATATATGAGTTTGTGTGTGTGTGTGTATAGTATGTATACTTAATGTCACACAGATATGTGTTATATATATATGTGTGTATCTATGTGTGCCTATATTTATACATACACATTCATACTTGCATATAGACGCACACACTCATATATACTTATCTCCATAAGTGTGTGTTGCAGACATATACACATAGAGATTAGTATATATATAGATAAACACAAATGTATATAATACAAACGTGTGTGTGTGTGTGAAATACATATACGCATTATATACACACCTAATACAGACACACACACACACAATGAGATAAGTATGTTTATATATATATATATGTGTGTGTGTATGTATGTATGTATATATTTGTGTATATATATAAATATAGGCATACATAGACACACACATAAAGATTATTATATATGAGTGTTTGTGTATGTCTACTTATCTCCATATGTGTGTGTATGTGTATATTTGTGTGTGCCCGCACTCAGACACACACACACACACATATATATATATATATATATATATATATATATATATATATATACACACACACACACACTCACACACATATATACTAATCTCTATGTGTGTATATATGTGTGCCACACACACACATCACTAATATATATAAATCTCTATATGTGTGTGTTGTATATATATTATATGAACACATAGATATATATGAGTGTGTATTTGTGTGTGTAGCACACACATAAACATATATACATTGAGATATATATATACTAATCTATGCACATAGAGATAAGACACACACCCAAACACACACATAGAGATTAGTATATATGTGTTGAGTATGTATACCCAACACATACATAAACACACACACATAAAGATCTCTATATACTCATGTGTTAGGTGTACATACTCAACATAACACATACGATTCTGAGTATACATACTAATCCTTATGTGTGTTGGGTATACATGCTCATACACACATATATACTTATCTCTATAAGTGTGTATATATGTATGTAGTGTTTACATATGTACATATAAATACTCATAACCATAAATATATATACACATCCAACCACACACACACACACTCATATATACTAATCTCTATGTGTGAGTGACATATATATATATATATATATATATATTATATAAGGTATATTTACTCACAACTGTATATATAAAATATATATATGAGTGTGTGTGTGTGTCTATATATTTATATACGATTATGAGTATTTACATGTATATTTACATACATACAGCACACACACACACACCCACACACTCATATATACTTATCTCTTTGTGTGTCTGTGTATTTATCGACATATGTGTGTATGTGTGTGTGTGCATTGGGTATGTTTGTGTGTGTGTGTTTGTGTGTGTGTGTGCCTATATATATACTAATCTCTATGTGTGTGGTGTGTGTACTAATCTCTATGTGTGTGTGTGACACACTACACATGCACACACACAATATGTTATATATTCATATACATGCATACATACAGAGATTAGTATATATGTGTGTGTGTGTACACATAGCACACACAAAGAGATTATTATATTTTAGTGTGTGTGTATGTGTGAATGTATATATAATCTAGAGATTAGTATACAGTGTGAGTGTGTATACACAACACACACTCATATATACTAATCTCCAAGTGTGTGTATGTGTGTGTATGTGTGTGTATAGAGATTAGCATGTATATATATGTGTGTGTATGTGTGTGTATAAAGATTAGTATGTATATATATGGTGTGTATGTGTATATAAATATAAGTGTGTGAGTATGTATACCCAACACACTCACACTCACATATATATAAGTGTGCACACACACATAGAGATTAGTATATATGAGTGTGTGTGTGTGTGTGTGTGTGTATGTGTTGTGGGTTTGTGTGGTGTGTGTAATAGTGTTGGGTGAATATGTATACCCAACACACACAAACACAAATGTGAGTTGGGTATACATATATATATATATATATATATATATATATATATATATATATATATATATACGATAATGTGTGTGTGTGTGTTTATATATTTACATATGGTTGTGAGTATGTATGCCCAACACATATATACTAATATCATATATATTAATCTATATCTATAGTTGGGACACGCACACACACACATACACACACTCACACACTCATATATACTAATCTACTTTTCCCATGTATGTGTGTGTGTGTGTGTTTGTCATAATATATGTGTGTGTGCCCACACAGACTCATATATTAATCTCTATGTGTCTGTGTGTTTGTACCACACACACACATACACTTGTATATACAAATCTTTATGTGTGTATGTTCTATGAACACATAGAAATTAGTATATCTGAGTGTGTGTGGCACACACACAAATATACACATATAAAAATATGAATATATTAATCTACACACATAGAGGCAAGACACACACACACAAACACACACAGAGATTAGTATATATGTGTTGGGTATGTATACCGAACATACACACAAACATACACATATAGAGATCTCTATATACTCTTATGTTGGGTATACATACTCATAACAGTATATACGGTTGTGAGTATACATATTAATCTCTATGTGTGTGTGTATATGTGTATGTGGGTATACCTGCTCACACATAATTATATACTTATCTCTATAAGTGTGTGTATATATGTGTAGTGTTTATATACATATCTCAATGTGTGTTTGTTTGTGTGTATATATAAATACTCATAATCGTAGATATATATATATATATAGATATCCAACCACACACACACACACACACACACACTCATATATACTAATCTCTATGTGTGTGTGATGTATATGTTATATACATGTGTGTATATATATATATATATATATATATATATATAGGCACACACAGACACACACACCAACTATAAACTTATAGAAATAAACATACGCATTCACACTAACATGTTTTGGTAATACATACACACACACACAAACACACACACTCATATATACACATCTCCATGTGTGACACACACAAACACACAGGTATAAACACACACACAGACATAATTGTACACACGTACAAGTGTGTACCTATATATTTATATACAGTTGTGAGTATGTATGAGTACATCTATCTATATATATGTGGGAGTATGTACACACACACATACACACTCATATGTATTAATCTGTATGTGTATGTGTGAGTATATTCTGTATATTTTTAAACAACCTATATATATATATATATATATATATATATATATATGAACAGACACTCAAACACACACACACACCACACTTATATATACTAATCTATGTGTGTGTGTGTGTTTGTGTTGCATATACATACTCACAACTATATATAATTACACAGACATTATGTGTATGTGTCTGTGCTTGTATGTGTATGTGTGTGTGTGCACATACACACATAATCACACAAACACACACACATACTAATCAAAATATATAGACACACAAATGTCTATGTGACAATGTATACCCTCAACACACACACTCATATATACTGTGTGTATGTGTGTTGAGTGTGTGTGTGTGTATGTGTGTGTGTGTCTCATATATACAAACATCATATATACAGACACATGTATGTGTTATATATATATATGTGTGTGTGTGTGTATGATAACACCAACGTGTGTGTGTCTATTTATTTTTATGAGTGTATATGTGTGTCTATATACGAGTGTGTGTATCCGAGCACACACACACACACGCACATGTGTGTGTGTGTGTACATGAGTGTGTTTGTTTGTGTGTGTTTGTATAAGGTTGGCTATTACTCAGTGTGAGTATATATATATATATATATATACACTCATATATACTAATCCTTATAGTGAGATAAGTAAATATGTGTGTGTGTGTGTGTATGTTTGTATACACACACAAACATACATAGAGATATGTATATTTGTAGTATACCCATAGACACACACACACACTCATATATACTAATCTCTATCTATATGTGTTTGTGGATATATATATATATATATATATATATAAACATACACACACACTCATATATAATAATCTCTTATATATATGAGCATGTATAAACACACACACATACACACACACACTCATATATACTAATCTCTAATATGTGCCTATATATATTTCACACACACACAATTGACTCTTGAGTATATATATGAGTTTGTGTGTGTGTGATAATACATACGTGTAATGCATACACATAAAGATTAGTATATATAAGTGTGTGTGGTGGATCATACAACAAACACATACGTGTTATATATATATATATATACATATATATATATATATATATATATATATTTGTGGGTGTGTGTGGGTGTCACACACACGCACATGGAGATTAGTATATACTAATTTCTATGTATGCAGACACACACACAAACACATACTCATATTTATTTATCTCATGTTTGTGTGTTAGTACACACACACACGCACACATAGAAAATTTATGAGTTTGTGTGTGTGACACATGGAGATTAGTATATACTACTCTCTATGTATGTGTGTGCGTGTGTGTGCGTGTGTGTGCGTGTGTGACACGCACACACTCATATATAGTACACATACACACACACACTCATATATATTAATCTCTATGTGTATGTGTGAGTGTCACATGGAGATGTATATATATAACCTCATACACACACACAAACCATATATATATAGACACAAACACATGTGAGTATGTATGGATACACACACACGCACACTAACTATATATATTAATCTCTATATGTGCTTATATAGCTTATATATATATATATATATATATATATATATATATATATATATATATATATGAGTGTGTGTTTGTGTCTGTGTGTGCCTAACATGTGTGTGTCTAAATACACACACATAAAAATTAGTATATATGAGTGTGTGTGTCTATGTGTGTGTGTATTTGTGTGTAACAAATATATATATATATCCAACACACACACACACACAGTCTAATATATACTTATCTCTATGTATAGTTATACTTATCTCTATGCCTGTGTATTTGTGTGTGTATGTGTTTCACGTATGTATATCGTACACACACACACACACACACACCCACACTTATATATATTTATATATGAGTATGTGATTAGTATATATATAGAGACATATATATATATATATATGTGTACATGTGTGCCTCTCTGTATAGAGATTAGTATATATATGTGCTTGTATAGAGTATACATACTCACAACCGCGCAAAAACATATAGACATACACACACGTATGTGTCATATACTTGTGTGTGTATTGGATATACATACTGAGAACCGTATTCTCTATGTGTGTGTATCATACCCACAGTAAATATAGATACTCACCATCGTATATATATATATAGAGATAATCTCTATGTGTGACACACACACACACATTAGTACATATGTGTGAGTATGTATACCCAACACACACAAACTCACATACGTATGTGTAACCTTATATATATATATTCTAATCTCTATGTGTGTGTGTGTGTGGAGTATGTATACTCAACACACACACACATCTATGGTTGTGGGTTTATATACCCAACACACTTATACACTTATCACATAATATATACTAGACACAAACATGTGTTATCATACAAAACATTTGTGTGTTTATGTGTCATTATAGATATACTATGTGTGTGTGCTGTGTGTGTTGGGTATACATACTTATACATAGTAACTATATATTAGTATATATAAGTACACACATGCACACACATAGAGATATGTATATGTGTGATAACACACACACACACACACACACATATGTGTGCACACTGTATATAGTTGTATGCCCAATACTCACACATATAGAGATTAGTATATATATGTATGTCATATATACACATACAAATACACACACACACACACATTTATACTAATCTCTATGTGTGTGTATTTATATGTTGGATATACTACTTATCTCCATATGAGTGTGTGGGTGTGTGTGTGTGTTGGGTATACCTACTCATAACCGTATAGTGTGTCTCCATGTGTGTGTTTGTGTGCGTGCATGTGTGTTGGGTATACATACTCACAACATACATACACATACACAAGTATACTTATCTATATGTATGAGTATTTGTGTGTGTGCGTGTGTTAGGCACACACACACACATGTGAGTATGTATACTATGTGTGTGTATGCAGTTATGTTTGGTATATATACTCACAACACACACACACTCATAAATATATACTAATCTCTATGTGTGTGTTATACACACACACTATATATATATAGACATACACACACATAGATAGAGATTAGTATTTATGTGTGAGTGTCACATACGGTGTGAGTATATACATGTGTTGGGTATACTAATCTTTATGTGTGTGTTTGTATATACATACTCATACACAGAAATTATATATGAATATATAGAGATTAGTATATATATATATATATGAGTGTGTGTGTGTGTGTGTCTGTGTTGGGTATATATACTCACACACACAGCACAACACACACACTCATATATACTACTCACAACTATATTAAAATATATATTAATCTCTATGTGTATGTGAATGTGTGTGTGTGTTTCTATATACATACTCACAACCATATATAAATATATAGACACATATTCATATAAGATAATATATATTTATATACGGTTGTGAGTATGTATACCCAACATACACAGACACACATACTCATATATACTAATCTCTATGTGTGTGTGTGCGTGTGTATGTATATAAATATATCGACACACACATCCATATATATATATATATATACATACTCACGTATGTGTTATATTTTTGTGTGTGTGTGTGTATCTATATAAATATATGATTATGAATATAAATTTATAGAGACACACATGCACACACTCACACACACACACACACATATGAGTATGTGTACTCAACTGTATATAAGTGTGTATACTCAACACACATTCACACACACTCACACACTCATATATATATATTATATATATGTAGTTGTAAGATACTCATGTATGTGTGTGTGTGTGTTTGTGTGTGTGTATTGGCTATACATACTAATACACACACACATATATATGCACACAGACACACACAAACATAGATATAGATAAGTATATATGAGTGTGTGAGTATAATGCATACTAAACTCTATGTGTGTGTGTGTATTGGGTATACATACTCACAACCATATATAATATAGACATACTCAAAATCATATATGTATACACACACACACAAAACACACTCAACACACACATTCATATATATTAGGTATACATATATCTATATGTGTGTATAAGAGCCTATACACTAATTGAGTGTGTGTCTGTGTAACACACATACATATATATGAGTATGTATACCCAATATATATGAGTGTGTTGAGTGTATGTGTGTATTAATATATATGATTGTGTGTGTGTGTGTGAGTGTGTGTATGTGTGTGTGTGCGTGTATGTGGGTGTGTCACACACACACCATATAAATATATATATACTAATCACCACACATAGAGATTAGTATATATGTGTTATGTCTGTGTGTGTGTGTATATATATATATATATACCCAACACACATGCACAGACACATATATAGAGATTAGTATATATATGTGTCACACACTCATATATATAGGAATCTTTATGTGTGTATGTGTGTGTGTTGGGTATACCTACTCACACCATGGTGTTTGTTTATGTGTGTGTGTGTGTTTATGCGTGTGTTGGGTATATATGAGATTATGTATATAGACACACACACACACACAAATGAATATACACACACACACTCACACTCATATATACTAATCTCTATATGTGTATGTGTGTATGCATATATGTAGAGACACATATGTGTGTGTAAGGTATGCATACTCTCACACACACCAATATTTATGTGTGTGTGTGTGTGTCCATGTGTGTGTGTATTTGTGTGTGTGTCTCTTGTCTATATATGAGTGTATGCGTGTGTGTGTTGGAGTATATATATATATATATATATATATATATATGTATATATATATATATATATATGTGACTGAGTTATATATTCTATAAATATATAAGACATGTGTCTCTTTATTTATAGGCACACACTCATATATATATATATATATATATATATATATATATATATATATATATATATATATATATATATATATATATATATATATGAGTGTGTGTATGTGTTAAACTCGTGTGGTTGTGTGCGTTAGGTATACATACTCACAATTGTATATAAATATATGAGATTAGCGTGTGAGTGTGTGTGTATGTGTGTGCCTACACACACACACATGGTGATTACACTCATATATATATTATGCGGTTGTGAGTATATACCCAACACACACACACACACAAACACACACTCATATATATTATTTATGTGTGTGTGTGTGTCTATATATATTATACGGTTGTGAGTATATACCCAACACACACACACACACACACACACTACACAACTCTATAAATGTGTGTATGTGTGTGTGTATATATATATATATATACTCATAACTGTATATAAATATATATACACACACACATCGTAGATATATATATATATATATATATATATAGATATATGAGTGTATGTGCTATATTTCTATTGTTGTGTGTATGTCTGTGTTGGTATACATACTCATAACCGTATATACATAGAGACACTCACACACACACTACCATATGAATGATATATATTTATATATGATATGTGTGTGTGTGTTTGTGGGTTTATATATTTATTCATACACACACATACACACATTCATATTTACTAATCCTTATAAATATGTATTTATGTGTGTGTGTGTGTGTATCTATATATATATACTAATCTCTATTTGTGTGTGTATAGTGTATGCATACTCGTGATTGTATATAAATATATACACATATACACACACACAAACACATACACTTAAAACTTAGTATATAAGAGTGGCTGTGTGTCTACCCAACACACGCACACACACACACACAAACACACATGCAAAGAGTTGTGTGTGCGTGTGTGTGTGTGTGTTAGGTATACAAACTCACAACTATTTAATATATTTATATATAGATACGCAAACACAAACAATATATATGAGTGTGTGTTATGTGTGTTTGTGTGTCTATATATATATATATATATATATATACTATTTTGTGTGTGTGTGTGTGTATAGATATATATATATATATATATATATATATATATATATATATAAGTATGAGTATAATCTCAATGTGTGTGTAGGAAAACACATACTAATCTCATATATTTATATACGGTTGTGAATATGTATACCCAACACACACATACACTCACATACAAATAAGTATATATGAGTGTGTTGTATATGTGTTGAGTGTGTGTGTGTGTTTGTGTATTTATATATAGTTGTGAGTATGTATACCAAACACACACACACAGCTCATATATATAGATTAGTATATTTATACGATTGTGACACACACACACATAGAGATTTGTATATATAGACACATATACGTATGTATTATATATATATATGTATATATATATATATATATAGGTACATACTGACACATACACTCAATATATAAATATATAGACACACACATATATGCTTATCTCTATGTGCGAGTGCTCAAATATATAGATATATAGTTATCTCTGTGTATTTGTGTTTATGTTTGTATATATATGTGGGTATATATACTCCACAAGACACACATACACATAGAGATTAGTATATGCGAGTATTTGTGTGTGTGTGTTGTGAGGTATACATACTTATCTCTATATGTGTATGTGTGTCTCTACACACATGGAGATAATCTCTATGTGTGTATGTAGAGACACACACACACACATAGAGATAAGTAAGTATACCCCACAACATACACACACATACTCATATATTTTAATCTCTATGTGTGTGTGTTTGTGTGTGTGTGTATATATATATATATATATATATATATTAATCTCTTTGTACACACACACACACACACACACACACTCATATATAGTAATCTCTAAGTGAGTGTGCTACTGTGTATACACATCCATATATGAGTGTATGTTTGTGTGTGTATGTTTGTGTATATAGAGATTAGTATACAAATATATATATTGACACGCACACACACACATTGCATACGGACATGCACATACACTCATAAACATAAATACACACATATGGTGATTAGCGTATATGAGTGTGTATGTGTATGTTGTGGGTTATACATACTTGTCTCTATGCATGTATATGTGTGTGTGTTTCTATATACATGCATACATAGACTCATAAATACTAATCTCAATGAGTGTACGTGTGTGTCTGTGAGTGTTGGTTTGTGGGTATATAAATAGACACACTCATTTTGATAAGTATATATGTGTGTGTGTGTATTGGGTTACTAATCTCTATGTGTGCACACACACACATAGAGATAAGTATAAGTATATAACTAAGATTTGTGTTTGTGTGTGTGTGTGTATAAATATATAGATAAATATGCTCATACACGCACACAAACAAACACATATACATAGAGATTAGTATATAACACATACGTGCATGTTTATATATGTATATATATATATCCATGTGTATACATAGTCAATTAGTATATATATATATATATATATATGTATATATGTATATGTGTGTGTCTATATATTTATATTTGGTTATGAGTTTGTATATCCAACACACACACACACAAATATGTTGAATAAATAACATATTGTATGTGGGTGTATACGTGTTGGGTATATATATATACGATTGTAGGTGTGTGTGTGTGTGTCTAACTCACACAAATAGAGATTAGTGTATAAGAGTATGTGTGTATCATATAAAATATATAAACACGTACACTAATCTCTATGTATATATGTATGTATAGACACACACTAATCTCTATGTGTGTATATGTCTATATATATATATATATATATATATATATATATACATACGGTTGTGAGCATGGATACCCACGCACACACACACACATAAAACTATATATAACAATATTTATTTGTGTGTGTGTATGTGTGTGTATATATTTATATAGTATATATGTATTTGTTGTGAGTATATATACCCAACCCAACATACACACACACACACACAAACATACACATATAGAGATTTGTAAATATATGTATATATGTGTGTGTTTGTGTTTGTGTGAGTATTGGGTATACATACTCATATATATATATATATATATATATATATATATATATATGTATATATATATATATATATATATATATATATATACATACAGTTATGAGCAAGGATACCCACGCACACACACACACATAAAACTATATATAACAATATTTATTTGTGTGTGTGTATGTGCGTGTATATATTTATATAGTATATATGTATTTGTTGTGAGTATGTATACCCAACCCAACATACACACACACACACAAACATACACATATAGAGATTTGTAAATATATGTATATATGTGTGTGTTTGTGTTTGTGTGAGTATTGGGTATACATACTCATATATATATATATATATATATATATATATATATATATATATATATATACATATATATAGATTCAGTACACACACACACACACACACACACATACACACACCAATATTTATGTGATTGCAACTATGTATATATATATATATATATATATATATATATATACATTGTTGCAACCACACAAATATTAGTGTGTGTGTGAGTGTGATTGTGTTTTGGCTTTACATACTCATAAATATATAGACATACACACATATAGAGATTAAAATATATGAGTGTGTGTGTATCTATATAGACAAACACATAAATACACACATATAAATAAGTATAAGTATATATATAGGCACACATAGGCACACACTCATGCACACACACACACACTCATATATGATAATCTCTATATGTGGGTGTTTGTGTATGTGTGTGTGTCTGTGTGTATATATTAATCTCTATATGTGCACACACACACATAGAGAAGTACAAGTACATAACTAATATTTGTATTTGTGTATGTGTGTTTGTGTATAAATATATCGACACATATACTCATACACGCACACAAATAAACATATACACAGAGATTAGTATATAACACATACGTGTGTGTGTTTATATATATATATATATATTTATATATATGCATGTGTATACATAGTCGATTAGTATATATATATATATATATATATATCTATGTGTGTATGTGTGTGCCTATATATTTATATTTGGTTATCAGTTTGTATACCCAACACACACATAGATATATATAACACATTGTGTGTACGTATGTGTGTTGGGTATATATATATATATACGATTGTAGATGTGTGTGTGTGTCTAACACACACATAGAGATCAGCATATATTATTATGTGTGTGTGTATCATATATAAATATATAAACACACACACACACACATAGGTAAGTATATATGTATAGACACATATTAATCTCTGTGTATATATACATATATTATATATATATATATATATATTATATATATATATATATACATACAATTGTGAGCATAGATGTATATAGACACAGACATATGTGTGCGTGTGTATCTCCATGTGTTTGTGTGTGTTCACACCGTATATATTTATATATATACACGCACGCACACACACAAACATAGACACACACACATATATGGAGATAAGTATACATGAGTGTTGTGTCTGTATATGCATACTCACAACCCGTATCTCTATATATCTTTATGTGAGTATATATATACTAATCTCTATGTATGTGTGGGTTGGGCAGACATACAACCGTATATAAATATATGCTTATACTTATCTCTATATATTTGTGTTTGTGTGTGTGTCTCTATATGCATGCATATAGATACACACACACACACTATACACACTATATATATATATATATATATAGATATAGACACACACACATAAACACACGTACTCACAACTGTAAATATGAGTGTGTGTGCTTACATATGCCTATGTGTGTCACTCATAGAGATTAGTATATATGACTGTGTGTGGTATGTGTTGGGTATATATACTCATAATGGTATATAAATATATGGACCACACACACATAAATATATTAATCTCTATGTGTATGTGTGTGTGTTTATATATTTATATATGGTTTTGAGTATGTATACTCAATACACACACACACCTATCTGTACACACACTCATATATACTAATCTCTATATTTATGTGTTTGTGTATGCCTATATTTATATATGATTATGAGTATGTATACCCAATGCATAGACACACACACACACACATGGACACATAAATATACTAATTTCTACATGTGTGTCAATATATTTATATATATATATATATATATATATGTATATAAATATATACAATATGTGTCTTTATAAACACATGATATACATACTCACACATGCACACAACGTATATAAATAGTGTGTGTGTGCTTATATATATATACACACATCTATATGTCACTCACACACACACACACTCATTTAAAATAGTAAATACATGTATATAACACATATGTTTGTGTGTGTGTATATATAAAAGCATACACACACACACACAAATATATATATATATATATATATATGTATTTATATATATATATATATATATATGTATGTCTATATATAGACACACACACACACATGCTCATACATGCTCATATATACCCAAACACTTATATATATATGTCAGTGTGTCTGCACGTATGTGTGTGTGTGCACACATACACACATGCACAAACACACACACAGACCCACAAACACATACACACCAACACACAGATACCCAACTCTTTATATGTTTATTAATTTGAATACACACACACACACAAATACACATACATACAGATTAGTGTATATGAGTGTGTGTGTGTGTGTGTGAGTATGTATACCCAACACACATACACACACATACACTTGTATATATGTATATACTTATCTCTATGTGTGTATATACCCAATACACACACACACACACCTAATTGTATGTGTGTATGAATGTGTATATATTTATACATGCACATACTCACAATCATGTGTGAGTGTCAGTATGTCTACATATAAGTATGCATATAAGCAGGCACACACACACACTCATATATACTATTATACTTATCTCCATGTGTGTGTGTATGTGTGTATTTGTGTGTGCCTACACACACATATATAGACACACACACACACACAGTCACTCATATATACTAATCACTATGTGTGTGTGTGT
>JACERR010000072.1:90000-97500 GCA_016760335.1 Gastrodia elata
TTTATGTGTATATACAAATACTCATAACTATAGATATATATATACACATTCAACCACACACACACACACACACACTCATATATACTAATCTCTATGTGTGTGTGATGTATGCGTTATATACATGTATATATATATATATATATATATATATATATATATATGCACAGACAGACACACAAATACACATCTCAATGTGTGACACACTCAAACATATAGGTATACACACACACAACTGTACACACATATGAGTGTGTGTCTATATGTTTATATACAGTTATGAGTATGTATGAGTACATCTAATATATGTGTGAGTATGTACACATATACACATACACACTCATATATACTAATTTGTATGTGTATGTGTGAGCATGTTCTATATATTTATATATGACCTGTATATATAGACACTCAAACACACATACACACCACACTCATATACTAATATATATATATATATGCGTGTGTGTGTATGTGTTGGGTATATATATAAGTGTGTGTGTGCACACACACACACAAACGCACAAACACACAAACACATAAATACTAAATAATATATAAACACAGAAACCTCTGTATGATAATGTATACTCTCAACACACACACTCATATATACTGTGTGTGTGTGTGTTTCATATATACAGACACACGTATATGTTATATATATATGTGTGTGTGATAATACATACATGTGTGTGTCTATTTATTTGTATACTCACACGTATCTCTATGTGTGTGTGTTTGTGTGATTTGTGTGTGTTTGTGACGCTCAATACACACACACACACACAAAAAGATTACAATATATAAATATATAGACACACACACGCACATATATGGTTGAGATGTGTGTGTTATGTGTGTTTGTGTGTGTGTATGAGTGTATGTGTGTGCTGAGCACAAAGTATATATATATATATATATATATATATATTATGTATGTTTGTGTATGTGTATGCTAAGCACACACACATACACACACACACATAGAGAGTAATATATATACAGAATACATATTCATGATTGTATATATAAAATATATATATGTGTGTGTGTTTATGTGTCTATATATTTATATGCGGTTATGAGTATGTACAGGTATATATACACACACCCAGCACACACACACACACACTCATATATACTTATCTCTATGTGTGTGTGTGCGTGTGTGTATTGGGTATATATGTGTGTGCGCCTATATATATAATAATCTCTATGTGTGTGTGTGTGTACTAATCTCTATATGTGTGTGTGTGACACACCACACACACACACACAATGTGTTATTTAGTCATATACATGCTTACACATAGAGATTAGTATATATGTGTGTATGTGTGTACACACACCACACACAAATAGATTAGTATATATGAATACATGTGTGTGTGCATATGTATATATAATCTAGAGATACGTATACAGTGTGAGTGTGTATACCCAACACTCAATCATATATACTAATCTCTATGTGTATGTATAGAGATTAGTATATATGAGTGTGTGTGTGTATATGAGTGTGTGAGTATGTATACCCAATACGCACACACCATATACACACATACATGAGTGTGCACACACACATAGAAATTAATATATATGAGTGTGTATAAAAATATGTATATACACACACTCATATATACAAACATTCACATATATATACAGATGCATGTGTATGTGTGTGTGAGTGTTGTTGGGTATACATACTAATCTCTATCTATGTGCGTGTGTGGATATGCATATATATATATATATATATATATATATATATATATATATATATACATATATATAGACACACACACACACACACTCACACTCATATATACTAATCTCTAATGTGTGCCTATATATATACACACATACATACTAATCACACACGCACACAACACACTCTTGCATATATATATGAGTGTGTGTGTGTGATAACACATACGTGTAATGGATACATAAAAATATTAGTATATATAACTGTATGTGTGTTGGGTCATACAACAAAGACACACACAAATATATATACATATATACACACACCCAAATACATACACGTATAAAAACATTTAACTATGTGTGTGTGTTTGTTGTGTGACCCAACACACATACATACACATATTCATATATACTAATCTCTATGTGTGTATGCATCACACGTATGTGTTATCATTGTGTGTGTCTTTGTGCGTGAGTGTTTGTGTTGTCTATAAATAGACATATACACACACACATTCACCGTATATCTTTACAGACACAAACACACTCATATATGTGTATTGTGTGTGTCTGTGAGCTATCT
The DNA here is from genome assembly GCA_016760335.1 of Gastrodia elata. Taxonomy (NCBI): domain Eukaryota; kingdom Viridiplantae; phylum Streptophyta; class Magnoliopsida; order Asparagales; family Orchidaceae; genus Gastrodia; species Gastrodia elata. The sequence goes on from JACERR010000072.1 coordinate 92,297, forward strand.
GTGTATGTCTATATATATACTAATATAGACACGCACACTCATATATACTTATCTGCATATGTGTGTTTGTGTGTGTATGTGTGAGTGTATGTATACCCAACAGTGTGTGTCACACCCACACAAATGGAGATTAGTATATACTAATCTCTATGTATGCACAAACATACACACATACACACACCTACACAAATATATATATATATATATATATATATATATATATATATCTATATCTATATCTATATGTACATAACATATGTACATAACATATACATGTGTTATATACAAATATATATATGTGTGTTTGTGTGTGTGTGTGTCACTGACACACACACATAGAGAATTTATGAGGGTGTGCGACACATGTAGATTAGTATATTCTAATTTCTATGTGTGTGTGTGTATAACATGCACACACACTCATATATACTTACCTCCATATGTGTGTATTTATGTGTGTGTGCGTAATCTCTATATCTGTGTGTATATGTGTGTTTATATATATATAGGCACATACTCACAATCATGTGTGAGTGTAAGTATGTCTACATACAAGTATGCATGTAAGTAGACACACACACTCATATATACTAATATACTTATCTCTATTTGTATGTGTATGTGTGTGTCTGTGTGTGCCCACACACACATATATAGACACACACACACACACACTCATATATATTAATCTTTATGTGTGTGTGTGTATTACATGAAGATATATATATACAAGCTCACAGACACACACACACATCGTAAATATGTATACACACAAACACATGTGAGTATGCACAGAGACACACACACCATATATACTAATATCTATGTGTGCTTATATATATATATATATATATATATATATATATATATATATATATATATGTGAGTGTGTGTGTGTGTGTGTGTCTGTGTGTGCCTAATATGTGTGTGTCTAAATACACACACATAAAGATTAATTTATATGAGTGTGTGTGTGTGTGTGTTTGTGTGTAACAGATATATATATATACCCAACACACACACACACACACACACACACTAATATATACTTATCTCTATGTATATACTTATACTTATCTCTATATGTGTGTATTTGTGTGTGTCTGTGTATGAGTATGTATACCTAATTCGCACAAACACCCACACACACTCATATATGTTTATATATGAGTATGTGATTAGTGTATATATATATATATATATATATATATATATATGTGTGTGTGTGTGTGTGTGTGTGTGTGTGTGTGTGTGTGTGTGTGTGTGCCTTTGCATATAGAGTTTAGTATATATCTGTGTTTGTGTTGGATATACATACACACAAAATACACTCAACACACATACTCATATATATTGGGTATATATATATTTATATGTGTATAAGAGCCTATACACTAATTGAGTGTATGTTTGTGTAACACATATACATATATATAAGTATATATACCTAATGTGTATGAGTGTTTGTGTTGAGTGTATATGTTGAGTGTGTTTTATGTATTGGTGTGTATTAGTATATATGATTGTGTGTGTGTGAGAGTGTGTGTTTGTGTGTGTGTGCATATATGTGGGTCTGTCACACACACACCATATAAATATATATATACTAATCACCACACATAGAGATTAGTATATATATGTTATGTGTGTGCCTATATATAGGAACACAAACATACACACACTTAGATATACTTATCCCTATGTGTGTGTGCGTGTGTATTTGTGTGTGCCTATATATATATATATATATATATATATATATATATATATATATATATATATATATATATATATATATATATATTGTTGCAACCACACAAATATTAGCATGTAGGTGTGTATGTGTTGGGTATGTGTGTGTGTGAGTGTGTTTATGTGTTAGTTTTACATGCTCACAAATGTATATAAATATATAGACACACACACACACATAAAAATTAATATATATGAGTGTGTGCGTATCTATATAGACACACACATACAAACACACATATAGATAAGTATAAGTATAAGTATATATATATATATAGGCACACACAGACACACACTCACACACATAGACACACTCATATATGCTAATCTCTATATGTGGGTGTTTGTGTATGTGTGTGTGTGTGTCTTTATGTATATATTAATTTCTATGTGTGCACACACATACATAGAGATAAGTATAAGTATATAAGTATAAGTATATAACTAATATTTGTGTTTTTGTGTATGTGCATGTGTATAAATATATAGACACATATACCCATACACGCACACAAATAAACACATACATAGATATTAGTATTTAACATATATATATATGTATGTATGTATACATAGTCAAAATTAGTATATATATATTTATGTATGTATGTGTGTGTCTATATATTTATATTTGGTTGTGAGTTTATATACCCAACACATACACGCACAAGTTTGTTGAATAAATAACACATTGTGTGTGTGTGTATGTGTGTTGGGTATATATACATATGATTGTAGGTGTGTGTGTGTGTGTGTCTAATACACACATAAAGATTAGTATATATGAGTATGTGTGTGTGTGTCATATATAAATATATAAACAAACACATATATATAGGTAAGTATATATGTATAGACACACACTAGTCTCTATGTGTGTATGTGTCTATATATATATATATATATATATATATATATATATATTTATATATATATACGGTTATGTGAGCATGTATACCCACGCATGCACACACGCATAAAACTACATATAAAAATGTTTATTGTGTGTGTGTGAATGTGTGTCTATATATTTATATAGTATATATGTGTGTTGTTGGTATGTATACCCAACAAACACACACAGACACACGCACAAACATACAGATATAAAGATTAGTATATACAAGTATGTGTGTTGAGTGTATTTTGTATAGAGATTAGTATATACAAGTATATACTCATATATATATATATATATATATATATATATATATACATATATAAATACTTATACATAGATTCAGCACACACACACACACAAACTCATATATATATATAGACACACACATACACACATATACTCACACAAATATATATATATATATATATATATATAAATATATATACATCCATGTATATATATTGACACACACATACACATAATCACACACACATATACACACACACATAAGTATGTGTACCCAACACATACTTAGATATATGGTTGTGTGTAGATCTGTGTGTGTGTGGGTATACATGTGACACTGTATATAAATGTATATAGACACAAACATATGTGTGTGTGTGTTTCTCTATGTGTTTGTGTGTGTTCACAATCGTATCTCTATATATCTCTATGTGTGTATATATATACTAATTTCTATGTATGTGTGTGTTGGGTAGACATACAACTGTATACAAATATATGCTTATATTTATCTTTATGTATTTGTGTGTGTGTCTCTACATCCATACATACAGATACACACACACACACACCATATAACTATATATATATATATATAGACACACACACACACAAATACACGCACATGTGTGGGTGTGTGTGTTTATATATATACTCACAACCGTAAATATGAGTGTGTGTGTGTGTGTGTATGTGTCTACATGTGCCTATGTGTGTCACTCATAGAGATTAGTATATATGAGTTTGTGTGGTATGTGTTGGGTATATATACTCACAATTGCATATAAATATATGGACACACACACACACATATATATAAATTTCTATGTGTGTGTGTGTCTTTATATATTTATATATGGTTGTGAGTATGTATACTCAACACACACCCACACACCCATCTGCACACACACTCATATATACTAATCTCAATATTTATGTGTTTGTGTGTGTCTATATTTATATATGGTTATGAGTATGTATACCAATGCATAGACACACACACAGTCATATATACTAATTTCTATGTGTGTGCCTATATATTTATATATATTTGTGTATATAAATATATACGATTTGTGTCTTTATAAACACATGATATACATACTCACACACACACACAGTATATAAATAGATTAGTATATATGAGTGTGTGTGCTTATATATAGACATGAATCTATATGTCACTTACACACACCCACACTCATATAGATTAGTAAATGCATGTATATAAAACATATGTCTGTGTGTGTATATATATAAGCACACATATATATACGTATGTCTATATATAGACACACACACACTTGTACTTGCTCAAATATACCCAAACACATAAATATGTTAGTGTGTGTGTGTGCGTATATGTGTGTGTGTGCACACACACACATACGCACAAACACACACACAAACCCACAAACACACATACACACCAACACACACATACCTAACTCTTTATATGTTTATTAATTTGTATACATACACACACAAATACACATACATAGAGATTAGTGTATATATGTGTGTGTGTGTGTGTGTGTGTGTGTGTATGTGTGTGTGAGTATGTATACCCAACACACACACACACACACACACACACACTCATACCATGTTTATATATTAATATACGGTAGTGAGTATGTATACCAAACATGGAAATACACACAAACACACATACACACACTCATACCGTGTCTATATATTATTATATGTTAGTATATATACCCAACACACAAATGCACACAAACACCGCACACACATACACACACACACACACCCACACAGACCCAACACACACACACATACACACACCAATATTTGTGTGGTTGCAACTATGTATATATATATATATATATACATATATATATATATGAACACACACACACACACTTATATATACTTATCCCTATGTGTATGTGCATGTGTGTTTGTGTGCGCCTATATATATATATATATATATACATTGTTGCAACCACACAAATATTGGTGTGTGTAGGTGTGTATGTGTTCGGTATGTGTCTGTGTAAGTGTGTTTGTGTGTTGGCATTACCTACTCACAAATGTATATAAATATATAGACACACGCACACACATAAAAATTAATATATATGAGTGTGTGTGTATCTATATAGACACACACATACATACACACATAGAGATAAGTATAACTATATAACTAATATTTGTGTTTTTGTGTGTGTGTATAAATATATAGACACATATACTCATACACGCACACAAATAAACACATATATAGAGATTAGTATATAACATATATGTGTGTGTTTATACAAATATATATATATAT
>JACERR010000072.1:102500-107500 GCA_016760335.1 Gastrodia elata
ACTAATCTCTATGTGTGTGTCTATATATTTATATATAGATATGCACACACGTATGTATATACACACTCACAATCATATAACTAATCTCTACACACATACAGATATATATGCATGCATTTATATTAAAATATATGGGTGTGTGTGTACTATATATTTATATATTTATATACAGTTATGTATATGTCTACCCAGTACACACACACACATGTATACACATACTTATATATACAAATCTTTATGTGTGTGTATTTGTTATATTTTAATATATGTATGTATATATATCTCTATGTGTGTAGAGATTAGTATATATGAGTGTGTGTATGTGTGTTTGTATGCATATATGTAGAGATACACATACACACACAAACACATACTAACAACCGTATATATATATATAGATACACACACTCAGATGTATGTAGAGATATATAAACTAATCTCTATATGAGTGTGTGTCCATATATACACATATGTGTTTGTGTATGTGTGTCCATATATATATATATATATACAATTATGAGTATGTGTGTATGTGTGTGTCTGTGTGTATGTCCCTACATAGATGCAAATAGACATACACACAGACACAAATATATATATATATATATATATATATATATATATATATATATATATATATATGTACACAAATAGATATATATACATTCATATATTAAAATATAACAAACACACACACATAGAGATAATAATATATGAGTGTCTATATGTGTACGTGTTGGTTATATATATATATCTGTGTGTGTGAAAACACGTGCGTATGTGTTATATACATGTGCGTGTGTATGTGTATGTGTGTGTTATGTATACATACTCACAACTATATATACACACTTATAATCATGTGTTAGTATGTATACCTACATAGACACACACACATAGAGATTAATATACGATTATGAGTATGTGTGTGTGTGTGTCTATGTGTATGTCTTTACATACATGCATATAGACATACACACAAACACGAATATATATATATATATATATATATATATATATATATATATATGCACACACATATATATATACATTCATATGTTAAAATATAACAAACACACACACACACAGATAAGTATATATGAGTGTCTATGTGTGTACATGTTGGCTATATATATATATATATACATATATATATATATATATATATATATATATATATATATCTGTGTGCGTGTGATAACACATGCGTATGTGTTATATACATGTGCGTGTGCATGTGTATGTGTGTGTGTTGGGTATACATACTCACAACCATATATACACAAACATATGGAGATAAGTATATATGACTGTGTGTGTGTGTTGGAGATAAGTATATATGATATGGACACAAACACACCCAAACACACACACATAAAGATTAGTATATAAATATATAGACACACACACATATGTATATATATCTATTTATATATATAGATACACACACACACACACTCATATATACTTATCTCCATGTGTTTGTGTGTGTCTGTATATTTTGTGTGTGTGTGTGTGTGTGTATGAGTGTGTGTGTATATATATATTTATATATATGAGTGTGTGTATATATCTGTGTGTGTGTATGTGTGTGATAACACTTACGTGACACACACACACATATATATAAGTATATATGAGTGTGTGTGTGTCACACAGAATATATAACACACACACACACACATATTTGTGACTATCACACACATTGAAATTAGTATTTATGAGTGTGTGTGTGTGTGTCTATATATGAGTGTGTGTTATATATACATAGGCATGTATATATATGGTTGTGTGTGTGTTACATATATACCCAACACATATAGAGATTAGTATATAACACATACACACACAACATGTATACCTAGCACATGCACACACACACACATTCTCATATAAACACACACATGTGTGTGGGTTGGTTATACATGCTCACATATATGAGTGATACACATATATAGACACACACACACACAGATATTTGTGTGTGTGTATATATATATGCATATGGTTGTTTATTATGTGTGTTTGTGTATGTATACTCAACATATATATGTCAACACACACACACACACTCACAAACATCTATATTAGTGTGTGTGTGTGTGTATGTATGTGTACATATAAGTGTGTGTGTGTGTCTGTGTTGTGCACACACAAACTCATATTTATTAATATGTATATCTAAGTGTGTTTGTGAGTATGTATGCCCAACAACTGTATATGTAGACACACACACACACACACTCATATATACTTATCTCTATGTGTCATTTCCATATATGGATATACTCATACACATACACACACACACACTCATATATATTAATCTTTATGTGTGTGTGTCTATGTAAGTATACATACTAACACATATGATTATGTGTGTGTATATATGGTTGTGAGTATGTATACCCAACACAAACACACATACACACGCACATGTATATAACTCATACACATGTGTTATCACACACACACACATATATATATATATATATATATATATATATAGCCAACACATACACACATAAACACTCATATATACTTATCTCTATGTGTGTGTGTTTGTTATATTTTAATATATGAATGTATATATATCTGTGTGTGCATATATATATATATATATATATATATATATATATATATATATATATATATATATATATATATATATATATATATATATATATATATATATATATATATATACTATTGTGTGTGAGTGTGTTAGAGATTTCTATATATATGTGCGTGTGTATTTCTCTATGTGTAATACACCCATATATACTTATCTTTATGTGTGTGAGTATGTATACACACACACACACACTCTATGTGATAACACATACATGTGTGTATCTTTATATATAAAGGCACACGCATACACACATACAAATTAGTATATATGAGCGCGTGTATGTGTTTGTTTTGTGTGTGTGCGTGTGTCTGTATATATAGACACATACTCCACACACATTAAGAATATGAGTGGGTATATATATGTGTATGTATGTGTGTCTGAGTATGTATACCCAACACATACATACACACACTTATACATACTTATCTCTATGTGTGTGTGTGTATTTGTGTGTGTGAGTATGTATACAAACAATTTGTGTGTGTATGTGTGTGTCACAAATATATAAATATATAGACATACGCTCACACACTTATATATACTTATCTCTATATATGTATTTGGAGATGTGTGTGTGTATGTGTGTGTGTGCATGTGAGTGCGTGTGTGTGGATCTGTAACAAACACACACACACACACACTTAGAGATTAGTATATCCATATATGTGTGAGATTAGTATATGTATATATATATATATATATACATATATATATATATGTATATATATAAATATATGTGTATATATATATGTGTGTGTGTGTATGTGTATATGTGTGTGTATATATATAGTGAGTGAACATATAAATATATATACACACAAACACTTAGAGATTAGTATATATGTGTGTGTGTATGGTATGAGTGTTGGGTATACATATTCACACACACACACACCATACACACACTCATATATACTATTCTCTATGTGTGTGATATCATATATACTTATATATATGTGTGTGTGTTTGTACACACACAAATATATATCTATATATACTAATTTCACACACTCATATATACAAATCCCTATGTGTTTGTTTTTGTGTGTGTGTGTGTGAACAAAAACAAAAACACATAGGGATTTGTATATATGAGTGTGTGTGTTTGTATGTTTATATGATTGTGAGTATGTATACCCAACACACAATACACACATTCATATATACTTATCTCTATGTGTGTGTGTGTGTATGTCTGTCTGTGATATTTGTATGTATGTCTATATATTGACACACACACACACATGTTATATAGATCTATACACATATGAGTATGTGTGTTGGGTATACATACTCACACTCACGTATGTGTTATCACACACACACAGATATATATATATATATATAGACAAATATATATATATGTATATATTCACACACTAATCTATAAATATATATATATATATATATATATATATACACTAATCTATATATATATATATATATATATATGTATATGTGTGTGTGTGTGTGTGTGTGTGTGTGTGTGTGTGTGTGTGTGTGTGTGTATATATATATCGGTCACTATCCAAGTGTTTAATGGGGGCGTAAAGCCTTAAAATTATTTTTTAAGATAGAATTTATTCTTATTCATTGGTTCAAATATAGTTCGGAATAATATTTTATAAATTAATAAGGTAAATTATCAGGAACATAAGAAAATATATTTTAATATTTTATAATTTTATAGTTTATTTTTAGTTAAGGATCGTATGGATTGTCAAAGCTTAAAATCAATTACACCCACATCTTACTCTTTCGCATAGTAGTGCTGCATAACCTATTGAAATTAAACTTGAACTATATTTTATTTATAGTTGGAGTTGACTGCAAATCCGTTATACCCCAGTTCGAATCTGGGTGTCATCTGATAGCAAAAACTAAAAAATATAAAAAGATATAATCAGAATTTACTACTTGCGATATATATATATATATATATATATCTGTGTGTGTGTGTGTGTGTGTGTGTGTGTGGGTGTTATGTTTATGCGTGTGTGTGTATCTATGTGCACACATAGAGATATATAAGTATGTGTGTGTTGGGTATACATACTCACACATATATTTGTATACTTATATATGTATACTCAACATACACACACACACACAAAGTATACACACACACACACTCATAGATATGTGTTGGATATACATACTCACAACACACATACACACACACACTCATAGATATGTGTTGGATATACATACTCACAACACACACAAATACACAAACATACAAATACACACTCATTCAGACACACCCTCATATATATTTATCTCTATGTATGTGTGTGAGAGTATGTATACCCAACACGCATAGACACACACACATAGATATTAGTATATATGAGTATATTTG
>JACERR010000072.1:112500-125000 GCA_016760335.1 Gastrodia elata
TATATACATGTGTGTGTGTATGCATGTATCTAGAGACACATGTGTGTGTGTGTTAGGTATACATACTCTCACACACACCAATATTTATGTGTCAGTGTGTCCATGTCATACACCCAGACTCATATATACTAATCTCTATATATGTGTGTGTGTGTATGCATATATGTAGAGACACATGTGTGTGTGTGATAGATATACATACTCTCACACATACCAATATTTATGTGTGAGTATGTCCATGTGTGTGTGCATTTGTGTGTGTGTCTCTCGTCTATATATGAGTGTATGTGTGTGTGTGTGTTGGAGTATATATATATATATATATATATATGTGTGTGTGTGTGTGTGTGTGTGTGTGAGTGAGATATATATTCTATAAATATATAAGACATGTGTCTCTATATTTATAGGCACACACTCATATATGTATTATATGTTTGTGTGTATATACCCTTTGTGCGCGCGCGCGCGGGCGTGTGTGTGGGGTCAATGAGCGCAATGGTGAAGTCCGTTTTTCAATTAGAGGTCAAATTAGATAGGTCAATTCCAGGGTTTCTGGATTTTTTAGAAATTAGGATTCGATCCATTTGACTCATTATTTGGACTAGGCCTTAGAGATTGACTCCTATTGACCTAATTAGCACTTAGGATAAAAATTAAGATTGAGATTAGTCTTAATTGATAGTGGTAACAACTTGGGTTGTTACATCTTGCCTCTTGAACATTGAGGCTATCCTTTGTAAAATCTTTTGGGGAGTAGCAGAGGGTAGGAGTCTACATTATATGAGGTGACAGGAGGTATGTCGACCGCTTGAGTCTAGGGGACTCAGGATTATAAATTTGAGACTATGGAGGACAGTCATAGTTGCTCATCACACTTTCAACTATATCAGTAGAGAGGATATCCTCTGGGTGAGACCATCGAGTTTCGCTATCATCGTCGGGGTGAGAACTTTGCAGTTCAACGAGATGACTCTGCAGTCTAGAGGTTACTGGGATTCGGCTGACCAATTGTCCAGCGTCACACTCTACTTGCGGAGGGGAGTCCATAGTGGCAGGTTGACGACTTCACTGAGAGCCAGGCCAGTCAGAAGAGGGAGATCGGCCATGGAAGTTTGCAGCTATGTGGGAGATGGCCCTGGGCCTCAGGGAGGTTTGTTTTCTATGGAGGTTGCTTAGTGATGCTATCCCAGCATGTTGTTGGTTGTTCAGGAGATAACTCACTCAGTCTACAGCTTATGCCTGGGGTTACGATACTGAGGAGGACAGAGAGCACTTTGTGGTACACTGCAATTATACGATGGCCATTTTGGAGACTCTTGTGCGTTGGGGCTTGCTCTCGGCCACTTTGGCCTCTTGGGGCCAGTTCACTACCCTGTTCTCGCTTGCCACTGCATCTCGTCACCATCACTTTAGCTATCAGATTGTGGCCTACTCCCGTCACCAAGCATGGAGGAGCAGGACTGCACTGTAGTGCCTTGCCCTGTCGTAGCTCGCAACAGAATTAAGTACAATCATATCAGTGGCGAAGCAGTGCGCCACTCAGGGAGAAATATCCCGTCTCCCCGAAATAGCTGAAAACACCAAACCCATTTGAAGGACTATTGACTCAACCTCAAAAAGGGTTGAGAGCTAATACTTAAGATAATAGTAGTATCCTTATCCTAATTATTAGATAAATACATACATTGGATTTAGAATACAATAGGAATCCAATATATGTATAATATATCAGCATTTCTAGTATACTAATCACATCATAAAACTAAGTATAAATAATATAAAAATAGAATGCGAAAGCTTAAAGCAAACATCCAGAAACATTCATCACAGAGCTATAAGAAAATATTCGTCTCAGAAAAGAAATAGAAAATACATTCAGAGTTATTACAAATATTTTACTGAAATACTGAAATAAAACTAAGTACTAAACTGAAGATACTAAGTAGAAAGTGAAACTGAAGAAGAGTTCACTAGTGCTCCATGGGCTCCTCCTGAATCTCCTGCGTATCCTCCTGACCTGGCTCAATATACTGCTCAGGATCTAGTGAATTGTCAGATCCCAAAAGTACCCCATATTAGACAATAAGTCTAACACATTGAAACTAATCTAACAGTTCTAGTTATTCATTTAACATTTACATAATACAAGTAAATCTGCATAAAAACTGTAAAGGTAACTGAAAGTACAAAATTGTCTAAAACTGTACAAAACTGAAGCAATGTAAAGTAAAACTGAACTGTAACTGAATACTAAAAATAAATCAAAATAGTATTGAATCTAAAACTGAGTAATCATATGTACAACTATGTTGTATGTCACTGAAACTGTACACCTGAATATGCCACAACACTGTATACTACTGATATACAACCAAAATATCACTGAACTGCTATGAGTAGTACGGTCCAATATATACATACATCCAGTTGGGAATACTGCTTACTGATGATGCCGATGAATCTTGAAATTCCCCAGTCAATATATGTAACATTCCGTAACTCTTAAATCATCACTGATACTTATACATCATTCTGATACTCACACATCATGCTTATGCTCATGTTCATGTTTCTGAACTACATGAGATAAATCCAAAAAATACTTTAAAATGTGATAATGAATCCAAAGTCTCCATTGTGCAGAATCCTGCTAAAAGGATTCTGACTCATAAATTCTAATCTCGATAATTGGTTAAAGTTGAGAGTTTACTTAAAAATCATTAGCTGGGGAGATTGTATACGCATATTTAGAATGTTTGTAAGAAAGATAGATTTAATCCTTAGCTTATTTAAACTGTACTTATCGAAGTGCACTACGATAGGAGGCAGAACCCGGTCACAGTTTACATCTCAAGCTGAGCTGTTAAATGCCCTAATTACAAGCATATGTAGTGGTCTACACAAGGTGACTTAAGATACTTAGTTTGCTTAAACTGCACTTATCGAAGTGCACTACGATAGGAGGCAGAACCCGATCACAGTTTATATCTCAAACTAAGGATCTTGTTCACTAATTGTAACACTCTTAGTCTTGGAGGATTTACTCTAATAGGACTGTATTCATCTAATCCCTCAGGATAGCACCTGGTCATAAGTCCACATTGGAGTGAATCAACCAATACTGAATATTATTGAATTAATCCAATAATATCGGTATACCTTACTATACCCAACCAATAATCTGAGTTTAGTAGATTTTATTTAATCAATAAGGATTTATCAAATATATTAATCCTTACTCTAAATAGGTGTATCCTACACAAGGCTCCAAGGATGTATCAAAAGATCACTCAACATAGGTTGCTATCACAAGGAATGAGCCACATTCTAAGTACTTTAGGTGATTCCTACCACAAGGTATCAAATTCAACTTCTAAAGTTATGAAGGATATATATAAGTATATAGTCACACACAGACACATACACACACATACATAGAGAGATAAGTATATATGTGTGTGTGCGCCTATATATATATATACTCATAATAGTATATATGTCTATCTATATATTTATATATAGTTATGAGTATGTTTATATGAGTCTGAGTATGTCTATGTGTGCCTATATATATATATATATATATATATATGTGTGTGTGTGTGTGTGTGTGTGTGTGTGTGTGTTTATATGTGCCTATATATATATAGCACACTACATACATGCATACAGATACACACTCATATATACTTATCTCCATGTGTCCGTATATATATATATATATATATATGAAGATAAGTATAAGTATATATATATATATATATATATATATATAGACACAGACACACGCACACACACACACACACACACAAACACACATACATATGTGTTATATCTATACATGCGCATACATAATGATAAGTATATATATACCCAACACACACATACACACACTCATATATTCTATACATAGTCATAACCACATAAATATATGAGTGTGGGTGTGTGCGTGTGTTGGGTATACATACTCACAACCGTATATAAATATATATACATATATTTATATACAATTGTGTGTATGTATACATAACTGTATGTGTTTATATATAAATATGTGTCTATATATACACATAATTGTATATATACACATACTTACAATCTATATATATATATATATATATATATATATAGGCATACAACTATATATAAATACATATACACACGCGCGCACACATTTATAAATATATATATATATATAGAGATACACGTGTGTGTGTCTATATATTTATATACAATTGTGTGTCTATATATATACGGTTGTGTCTATATAGATACATATTTATGTTTATAAGTGCATACGGTTGGGTATACATACTCACAATCATATATAATTATTTTTTCTATATATACATACTCATAATAGTATATTTGTGTGTGTCTATATATATATATATATATATATATATATATATATATATATACATATTAACACAAACACACACATAGAGTTAAGTATTTATTAGTGTGTGTGTGTGTGTGTGTGTGCAATTGGTATACACACTCACAACCATATATCTATACATATATAGACACACATACACACACACACATACACACACAAACATACATAAGCACACACACACATAGAGATTAGTTTATATGAATGTGTGTGTGTGTATATATACAAATATACGGTTATGAGTATGTACACTCATTGCATGCACACACACTCATATATACTTATCTATGTGTGAATCTATGTATGTGCCTATATAGACACACACACACATAAATAAAAATAACTATATATGAGTGTGTGCTGATATATTTGTATATAGTTGGGTATACATACTCACAGTTATATATAAATATATATATATATATATATATATACATATAAGTGTGTGTGTGTGCATGTATATATGTGTTTGAGTATGTATACCCAACACACATACACACGTGTGTGTGTTGGGTATACATACTCTCAATTGTATATAAATACATGACACACATGTTTACCCACACATATATTGAGATTGTGAGACAGACAATCACACACACATATGGACATAAGTATATATCAGTGTGTGTGTATATAAATATATGAACACCCACACGTATGCGTTCTCTACTTAAATATATATATTTGTGTGTGTGTGTGTGTGTGTATATATATACTCACAACCAAACAGTTGTGAGTGCATATATATCAGAGTGTGTGTATGTGTTATATTTGTGTGATTGTGTGTGTCTGTGTGATGGGTATACATACTTACAACTGTATATAAATATATGAGATTAGCGTGTGTGTGTATGTGTGTGCCTACACACACACATGGTGATTACACTCATACATATATATATATATATATATATATATATATATATATGTTTCTATACACACACACAAGCATATATATTTAGACTAAAACACACACATGTATACTCACACGCACGTACACACACACACACAAACGCACACTCATATATATTATTTATTTGTCTGTGTGTCTATATATATTATACGGTTGTGAGCATATATACCCAGCATACACATACATACATACACTCACATACACACATACACTATACAACTCTATGAATGTGAGTGTGTGTGTGTGTATACCTATATATATACTCACAACCATATATAAATATATAGACACACATATCGTATACACACACACACACATATATATATATATATATATGAGTGTATGTGCTATATTTCTATTGTTGTATGTTTGTGTGTGTTAGTATACATACTCACAACCGTATATACATAGAGACACACACACACACACACACTATCATATGAATGATATATATTTATATATATATATAGTGTGTGTGTGTGTGTGTGTGTTTGTGTGCTTATATATTTTTTCACACACACACACACACACACACACACACTCATATTTACTAATCCTTATATATGTGTATTTGTGTGTGTGTGTGTGTGTGTCTATATATATATATACTAATCTTTATGTATGTGTGTGTGTAGTGGGTATACATACTCACAACTGTATATAAATATATAGACATATATACACACACAAACACATACACATAGAACTTAGTATATATGAGTGTGTATGTCTACCAAACACACGCACACACACACACATGCATAGAGTTGTGTGTGCGTGTGTCTATGTGTGTGTGTATATGTATGTGTGTGTATTAGGTATACAAACTCACAACCATATAATATATATAGATACACAAACACAAACAATATATATGAGTATGTGTGTTATGTGTGTGTGTGTCTATATATTATATACTATTCTCTGTGTATATTATATATATATATTTATTTATATGAGTGTAATCTCCATGTGTGTGTGTAGGCAAACACATACTAATCTCATATATTTATATATGGCTATGAATACGTATACCCAACACATACACACATACACATAAAGATAAGTATATATGAGTGTGTTGTATATGTGTTGAGTGTGTGTGTGTTAATGTGTTTATATATGGTTGTGAATATGTATACCAAACACGCACACACAACTCATATATATATATTAGCATATTTATACGACTGACACACGCACACATAGAAATTAGTATATATAGACACAAATATGTATGTGTTATATACATGTATACCCATATATATTAGTATATGTGTGTGTTGGGTATACATATTCATAATCATATATGTATATATAAACACACACACACACACCAATCTCTATGTGTGTGCAGTATATAAGTATATGTGGGTGTTTGTGTATGTGTGTGTATGTGTGTGTTGTATGTGTTCATGTGTTGGGTATACATACTCACAACCGTACTTAAATAGATAGACACATGCACGTATGTGTTATATGCATATATATATATATATATATATATATATATATATATATATATAAGCACATACTGACACACATACACTCAATATATAAATATATAGACACACACACATATACTTATTTCTTTGTGAGTGTGCTCAAATATATAAATATATACTTATCTCTATGTATTTGTATTTGTGTATATGTGTGGGTAATATACTCCACAACACACACACACATAAAGATTAGTATATGCGAGTATTTGTGTGTGTGTGTTTGTGAGGTATACATACTTATCTCTATATGTGTGTGTCTCTACCCACATGGAGATAATCTCTATGTATATATGTGGACACACACACTCATACACATAGAGATAAGTAAGTATAGCCCACAACACACACACACACATACTCATATATATTAATCATGTGTGTGTGTTTGTGTGTGTGTCTATATATATATATATATATATATTAATCTCTATGTACACACACACACACACTCATATATACTAATCTCTATGTGAGTGTGTTACTGTGTATACACATCCATATATGAGTGTGTGTTGTGTGTGTGTGTGTATAGAGATTAGTATACAAATATATATATAGACACGCACACACGCACATTGCATACAAACACACACATACACTCATAAACATAAATACACACACAGATATTAGTATATATGAGTGTGTATGTGTTTGTGTGTGTGTGTTGTGGGGTGTACATAATTATCTCCATGAGTGTATGTGTGTGTCTGTGAGTGTTGGTTTGTGGGTATATAAATAGACACACACTCATTTAATAAGCATATATGTGTGTATGTATATTGGGTTACTAATCTCTATATGTGTACACACACACATAGAGATAAGTGTAAGTATATAACAAATATTTGTGTTTGTGTGTGTGTGTATAAATATATAGACAGATATACTCATACACGCACACAAACAAACACATACATAGATATTAGTATATAACACATACGTGTGTGTGTTTATATATGTATATATATATATATATATATATATATATATATATATATATAGTCGATTATGTATATATCCATGTGTATACATAGTCGATTAGTATATATATATATATATATATATATATATATATATATATATATATATATATATGTGTGTGTGTGTGTATAAATGTGTGTGTGTCTATATGTTTATATTTGGTTGTGAGTTTGTATACCCAACACACACAAATAAGTATGTTGAATATATAACATATTGTATGTGTGTATGTGTGTTGGGTATATATATATATATAAAAATATATATATATATATATATACAATTGCAGGTGTGTGTGTGTGTGTGTCTAACTCACAAACATAGAGATTAGTATATATGAGTATGTGTGTGTGTCATATAAAAATATATAAACATGCACACACATATAGAGGTAAGTATATATGTATAGACACACATTAATCTCTATGTTTGTATGTGTCTATATATATATATATACATATACATACGGTTGTGAGCATGTATACCCACACACACACACATAAAACTACATATAAAAATATTTATTTATGTGTGTGTGTATGTGTGTCTATATATTTATATAGTATATATGTGTGTATTGTGAGTATGTATACCCAACACAACATACACACACACATACACAAATATACACACATAGAGATTAGTATATACAAGTATATATGTGTGTGTTTGTGTTTGTGTGTGTGGGTATACATACTCATATATATATATATATATATATATATATATATATATATATATATATACTTATACATAGATTCAGCACACACACACACACACAAACAAACTCATACATACACACACCCACACACACACACACCCAATACACACACACATACACACACCAATATTTGTGTGATTGCAACTATGTATACATACATATATATATATATATATATATATATATATAGGTGTGTGTAGGTGTGTATGTATTGGGTATGTGTTGGGTATGTGTGTGTGTGAGTGTGTTTATGTTTTGGCTTTACATACTCACAAATATTTATAAATATATAGACACATACACACATAGAGATTAATATATATAAGTGTGTGTGTATCAATATAGACACACACATACATACACACACATACATACACACATATAAATTAGTATAAGTATATATACATATATATAGGCACACAGAGACACACTCATGCACACACACACTCATATATGATAATCTCTATATATGAGTATTTGTGTATGTGTGTGTGTGTCTGTGTGTATATATTAATCTCTATATGTGCACACACATACATAGAGATAAGTATAAGTATATAAAACTAGAGATTAGTATACCCAACAAACACAAATAAGTACGTTAAATATATAACATATTGTATGTGTGTGTATGTGTGTGTATGTGTGTTGGGTTTATATATATATATATATATATATATATATATATATATACAATTGTAGGTGTGTGTGTATGTGTGTCTAACTCACACACATAAAGATTAGTATATATGAGTATGTGTGTGTGTCATATTAAAATATATAAACATGCACACACATATAGAGGTAAGTATATATGTATAGACACACACTAATCTCTATGTGTGTATGTGTCTATATATTTATATATATATATACGGTTGTGAGCATGTAGATACCCACACACACACATACATAAAACTACATATAAAAATATTTGTTTGTGTGTGTGTGTATGTGTGTCTATATATTTATATAGTATATATTTGTGTATTATGAATATGTATACCCAACCCAGCATACACACATACATACACAGATATACACATATAGAGATTAGTGTATACAACTATATATGTGTGTGTTTGTGTTTATGTGTGTGTTGAGTATACATATACATACTCATATATATATATATATATATATATATATATATATATATATATATATATATATATATATATATATATATACTTATACATATATTCAGCACACACACACACACACACCCAACACACACACACATACACACACCAATATTTGTGTGATTGTAACTATGTATACATATATATATATATATATATATATATATACATAGGAACACACACACAGTTATATATACTTATCCTTATGTGTATGTGCATGTGTGTTTGTGTGTGCCTATATATATATATATATATATATATATATATACATTGTTGCAACCACACAAATATTGGTGTGTGTAGGCGTGTATGTGTTGGGTATGTGTGTGTGAGTGTGTTTGTGTTTTGGCTTTACATACTCACAAATATTTATAAATATATAGACACACACACATATAGAGATTAATATATATTAGTGTGTGTGTATCTATATAGACACACACATACATACACACATATAGATAAGTATAAGTATATATATATATATATAGGCACACACAGACACACACTCATATATGATAATCTCTATATGTGGGTGTTTGTGTATGTTTGTGTGTGTGTCTGTGTGTATATATTAATCTCTATATGTGCACACACATACATAGAGATAAGTATAAGTATATAACAAATATTTCTATTTTTGTATATGTGTGTGTGTGTGTATAAATATATAGACACATATACTCGTACACTCACACAAATAAATACATACATAGAGATTAGTATATAACACACGTGTGTGTATTTATATATATGTATATATATGTATATATATATATATATACATGTGTATACATCGTCGATTAGTATATACATATATAAATAGACACTCAAACACATATACACACCACACTCATATATACTAATATATGTGTGTGTGTGTTAAGTATACATACAAACATATATAATTACATAGACATTGTGTGTGTGTGTCTATTTTTATGTGTGTGTATGTGTGCACACACAAACACACAAACACACACAAATATTAATCATAATATATAAAACACAAATCTCTGTGTGACAATGTATACCCTCAACACACACACTCATTTATAATGCGTGTGTGTCTGTGTTGAGTGTGTGTGTGTGTGTATGTGTCTATGTGTGTGTCTCATATATACAGACCACGTATATGTTATATATATCTGTGTGTGTGATAACACATACATGTGTGCGTCTATTTATTTGTATACTCACACACATATCTCTATGTGTGTGTGTTTGTGTGATTTGTGTGTGTTTGTGACACTCAATACACACACCCACACATAGAGATTCCAATATATAAATATGTGTGTCACACACATACACATGGAGATTAGTATATACTAATTTCTATGTATGCACACACACATACACATACTCATATATACTTATCTCATATTTGTGTGTTGGTACTCACACACACACATAGAGAGAATTTACGAGGGTGTGTGACCCATAGAGATTACTACATACTAATCTCTATGTGTGTGTGTGTGTGTGACACGCACACACACTCATATTATACTTATCTCCATATGTGCGTGTTTGTGTGTGTGTGTATAATCTCTATGGTTGTATGTATGTGTGTGTCTATATATATATATATATATATATATATATATATAAGCACTTATTCATAATCATGTGTGAGTGTGAGTATGTCTACATACAAGTATGCATATAAGTAGACATCCCACTCATATATACTAATCTACTTATCTCTATGTGTATGTGTATGTGTGGGTGTGTGTGCGCCCACACACATATATATAGACACACACACATACACATACATATTAATCTCTATGTGTGTGTGTGTGCGTCGCATAGAGATGTATATATATAGGCTCGCAGACACACACACACACGCCGTATATATATACAACACATGTGAGTATGTATAGACACACACACACCATATATACTAATATCTATCTGTGCTTATATATATATATATATATATATATATATATATGTGTGTGTGTGTGTGTGTGTGTGTGTGTGTGTGTATGTGTATAAATAAGTGTGTGAGTATGTATACCCAACACACTCACACTCACATATATATGAGTGTGCACACACATAGAGATTAGTATATATGAGTGTGTGTGTGTGTGAGTTTGTGTAATAGTGTTGGGTGAATATGTATACCCAACACACACACAAACACAAATGTTGGTTGGGTATACATATATATATATATATATATATATATATATATATATACACACACACGATTGTGTGTGTGTGTCTATATATTTACATATGGTTGTGAGTATGTATACCCAACACATATATACTAATATCATATATACTAATCTATATATCTATGGTTAGGTCACATACACATGCACACACATACTCATATATACTAATCTACTTATCTCCATATGTATGTGTGTGTGCGTGTTTGTAATAGCATATATGTGTGTGTGCCCACACACACATATATAGACACACACACTCATATATTAATCTCTATGAAGTGTGTGTGTATCACACACACACACATACACTCATATATACAAAATTTTGTGTGTGTATGTTTATGTGTATGTTATATAAATGCATAAAAATTAGTATATTCTAGTGTGTGTGTGTGTATGTGTGGCACACGCACAAACATACATGTATAGAGATATGTATATACTAATCTACACATATAGAGACAAGACACACACACAAATACACATAGAGATTAGTATATATGTGTTGAGTATGTATACCCAACACACACAAACACACACACATAGAGATCTCTATATACTCTTATGTTGGGTATACATACTCATAATAACACATACGGTTATGAGTATACATACTAATCTCTATGTGTGTGTGTTTA
>JACERR010000072.1:137500-150000 GCA_016760335.1 Gastrodia elata
GTATACATACTCCTGTATATAACACATACAATATGAGTGTTGTTGTGGGTAGCATATCTATGTACATAAATATATGAGTGCATGTGTGTGTGTATATACCTAATATATGATTATGAGTATACACACTAATATATATATATATATATATATATATATATATGTGTGTGTGTGTGTGTGTATAAATATATATGATTATGAGTACACACACACTCATTCAGACACACACTCATATATATTTATCTCTATGTGTGTGTGTGAGAGTATGTATACCCAACACACATACACACACACACACACACTCACACACACACATAGAGATAAGTATATATGAGTGTGTATGTGTGTGTGTGTGTACCCAACACACATACACACATACACACATACACTCATATATATGGAGATTAGTTTATATGAGTGTGCCTATACACACACACTCATATATACTGTTCTATATATATATTTGTATGTGTGTGTTTATATATTTTTATACGATTACGAGTATGTATACCCACACATGCGTATGTGTTATATTGATAAACACATACACATAGAGAACCCACACACATCCATATATATATATATATATATATATCTAAAAGAACCCACACACATCCATATATATATATATATATATATATATATGTGTGTGTGATATATTTATAGTATTGGGTAACACACACACACACAGATATTACTATATATGAGTGTATGTGTGTGTGTACTCACACATACACATAGCGATAACTATGTATACCCAACACACACGTATGTGAGTGTGTATAACACACACATAGAGATTAGTATATACACACATACACACATAAAAATTAGTTTATATGTGCATATGTGTTGGGCGTACATACTCATATATAACATATACGTGTGTGTCTATATATTTATATACGGTTGTGACTATGTATACCCAATACACACACACACTCATATATATTAATCTCTATGTGTGCGTGTCTATGTAGGTATACATACTAACACATACGATTATGTGTGTGTATATATCGTTGTGCGTATGTATACCCAACACACACACACATACAGACACACATATATATAACACATACGTGTGTAATAACATGCACACATAGATATATATATATAGCCAACATGCACACACACTTATCTCTATGTATGTGTGTGTGTTTGTTATATTTTAATATATGAATATATATATATCTATGTGTGTTCATATATATATGTATATATATATATACATATATATATATATATATAGACACACACATACACAAACATACACAAATAGAGATTAGCTTATATGAGTGTGAGTATGTGTGTATCTATATATATATATATATATGGTTGTTAGTTTGTGTTTGTGTGTGTGTATGTGTGTCTCTATATAGATGCATACAGACACACACACACATACTCATATATACTAATCTTTACATACTCAAAGATATATATACATACATATATTCAAATATAACAAACACACACACATAAAGATTTGTATATACAAGTGTGTTTATATGTGTGTGTGTGTTGGGTATACATACATATAACTGTATATAAATATATAAATATATACATACACATACACACCCATATATTTTAATATAAATACATGCATATATATCTGTGTGTATAGAGATTAGTTATACAATTGTGAGTATGTATATACATACATGTGTGCATCTATATATACAAAATATATAGACACACATATACACATAAACACACATACATAGAGATTAGTATATATGCATGTGTGTATGTGTTGGGTATACATACTCACACACACATATATAACACACACACATAAGATATATATAACACATATGTGTATTTATGTATGTGTTTATATATTTATATACGATTGTATGTATGTGTGTGTGTGTGTGCTGGGTATATATAAGTATATAGATACACATACATAACACATACATATGTGCTATATATTTTTCCATGTGTGTGTATGTATGTGTGATATTTATGTGTGTGAGTATGTATACCCACCTGACACACACACACACATCACACGCACATGCACACACACCCACACACAAATTTATGTGTGTGTGTGTGTCTGTATATTTATATACGCCTATAGATATAGATACACATATACATGCACTCACTCATATATACTAATCTCAATGTGTGTGTATGTGTGTGTCTGTATATTTATTTATGCTTATATGTATAGACACACACACACACACATGGAGATTAGTATATATGTGTGTGTGAGTGTGTGTGTGTGTCTATATGTGTAGGTGTATATAAATATATAAACATACACACACACAAGCAGACTTATGTGTGTGTGTGGGTGTGTGTCTATATACACACTAATATCTATGTGTGTATATAACACATAAGTGTGTGTGTATATATATATATATATATATATATATATATATATATATATATATATATATATATATAATACATACGTATGTGAATGGTGTTGTAGCCCAGCGGTTGAGGCTCAGGATTTGTTATCCCAGGTCATGTGTTCAAATCCCGCCGGCCACACATAAGAAAAAAAAAAAAAAAAAAAAAAAAAAATATATATATATATATATATATATAAAACACATATGTATTATATATACTAACACACACACACACACACTCATATATATATATATATATATATATATATATATATATATATATATATATATATATATATATATATCTATATATATATACGGTTGTGATTATAAATAAATAGACACATACATACAGAGATTCGTATAGATGAGTTTGTATGTATGTTTATATACATACTCACAATTATATAAACTAATCTCCATGTGTGTGTATGTGTGTCAGTGTGTCATGTGTGTGTGTGTGTGTGTGTGTGTCAGGTATATATATACACATATTGTCTCTGTATGCATATATGTAGAGATACACACACAAACACACATACTCTTATATACTAATCTCTATTGGTGTGTATTTGTGTGTGTATGTGTATATGTGTGTGACTCATATATACTTATCTCTATGTGTGTGTGTTTGTGTGTATGTGTGGAAGACAAGTGAATATGAGTGTGTGTGTGTGCACACACACACACACTCATATATACTAATATCTATATGTGTGTTGGATATACATACTGATAACCGTATATATTTATAGATATACACATATGTATGTGTTATATACATGTATATATATATATATATGTAAACACATACAGACATAACCAAAGTTATATATATGAGTAAGTGTGTGTTTTAGATATATACACAGACACACAACACACACACACGTATGTGTCCACATACACAGACACACAACACACACACACGTATGTGTCCACACACACACACACTTATATATATTAATCTCTAACACAAAGAGATTAGTCGGTATAGATTAGTATATATAAGTCTGTGTGAGTGTGTGTCTCTCTACATATTCATATACAAGCACACACACTTATAAATAGTAATATTTATGTATATGTGTTTTTGTGTGTGTGTGTCACACACACACACACTCATAATACTAATTTTTATGTGTGTGTGTCTCTCTATATATACATATATATAGTTATATGTCACACACGTATGTGTTATGTGTAGGTATATATAAATCTCTATGTGTGTGTGTTTATGTGTGTGTGTGTGTTTGTGTGTGTGTACCTAATTATATTTACTATGAGTGAGTGTTCTCCATATATATATATAAACATGAGACACACACACATATGTGTTATATAGAGACACCGTATATATATTTAAATGCACACACATGCATGTGTGTGTGTATTGAGTGTGTGTGTGTATTGAGTGTGTGTGTGTTGGGTATACATACTTACACTCATATATACTTATGTCTATGTGTGTGTGTGTGTGTTTACACGTATGTGTGATAAGTATATATGTGTGTGCCTATATATATATATAAGTGTGTGATAACAGATACGTGCATGTCTATATATTTATAAATGGTTATGAGTATACATACTCACACACACTCATATACATGCACACGCACACCCTCACACACACAAACAAATGAAGATTAGTATATATACACACAGATATATATATATATATATATATATATATTTACACATAGAAATTAGTATATATGAGTATGTGTGTGTGTGTGTGTGTTTGTGTGTTTGTGCGTTCGGTATACGTACTCACAGACACACACACATCGTCATATATACTAATCACTATATATGTGTTTTAGTGTCTGTGTGTTGTGAGTATGTATACCCAATACATACACACACACACATAGAGAAAAGTATATATGACACAAATATATACACACAAACAGTCATATATACAAATCTCCATATGTGTGGTGTTTGTATTTGTGTATGTGTGTGTGTATGCATATATAAAGAGATAAGCATATATCCATATATCTATATAGACACAAACACAAACACACACATAGAGAAAAGTTTAAGTACATATATTAGTATATATACAATGTGTGTGTGTGTGTATTTGTGTGTGTATATATATATATATATATATATATATATATATATATGTGTGTGTGTGTGTGTGTGTGTGTATGTGTGTGTGTGTATGTGTGTGTGTGGTGGGTTGTGTTTGTGTATGTGTATGTATTATAATTGTGAGTATGTATACCCAACACACACATAGTGATTTATATATAGACACTCATGCAAACAAACATACACACCACACACATAGAAATTAGTATATATGAGTGTGTGTGTGTGTATGTGTTTGTGTATTGTGGTATATATATAGAGGCATACACATAGAGATTAGTATATTATGTCCATATATGTGTGTGTTTGTGTGTGTGTATGACACACACAGACAACTACACATACACACACTCGTATATACTAATCTATGTGTGTGTCTATATATATATGAGTGTGTATATATATGAGCGTGTGTGTGAGTGTGTTATATATATATATATATATATATATATATATATATATATATATATATATATATATATATATATATACAAATGCACACACATTGAAATTTGTATATATGAGTGTGTGCATGTGTGTGTGTGTGTGTGAGTGTGCTTGTGAATGTGTGTGTGTGCGGGTTTATGTGTGCCTATATATAAACACACACACATAAATTCACACATATACACACACACACATAGAGATTAGTATATATGTGTATGTGTGTGTATCTATAGTAGACACATTTAAATACGGACACATATATAATATGTGTGTGTGTTGGGTATACATACTCACACACACACAGACACACACACAAACAAATACATAGAGATTAGTATATATCGGTATGTTTGTGTGACCCAACATACACTCACATGCACACACATAAATACACACTCATACTCACACACATATATACTAATCTTTATGTGTGTATGTATGTGTGTGTTTATATTTGGTTATGAGTATGTATACCCAACACACACACACAAACCCAAACACTAATATATACCTGACACACACACACACACAGACAAACACACATACTTATGCACATATTTATATATAGTTGTGAGTATGAATATATAGTTGTGAATGTATAGACACACACACACAAACATAGTGTGTGTGTGTGTGTGTGGGTTTGTGTGTGCCTATATTATAGAGATTAGTATATATACATGTATTTGACTATATATTTATATAAGGTATATATATATATATATATATATATATATATATATATATATATATATAGATACACATCAAAAAAAATATGCATGTGTATAAACACACACACACATATATAAATATATTTATCTGTGTGTGTATGTGTGGGTATATATATGAATATGTAACATATACGTGTGTGTATATGAGTGTGTGTTTATATAATTATATATAGTTATGAGTACACACACACACACACACACACACACACAGACACACACATATATATATATTAGAGTTTATGTGTATGTGTGTCTATATACACTCATATATACTAATCTCTATGTGAGTGTTTGGTTTACATACTCAAGTGTGTGTGTATGTACTAATCTCAATGTTTGGTATTTATTGCACTCACATACATGTACATATATATCTATGAGTGTGTGAGTGTGTGAGTGTGTTTGTGTGTTTAGTATATATATATCTGTGTGTGTGTGTGCACAAACACACATAAAGATATATGTTAGGTATAGATACATATTTCTATGTGTGTGTGTATACTCACATCTGTGTGACACACATACACACTCACATACACATACACAACCGTATATATGAGTGTGAGTATGTATACCCAGCGCGCATATATGTTATAAATATATATGAATGTGTGTGTGTGTCTGAGTATGTGCGTGTGTGGTGTGTGTGTAAGTAACACACATATAGAGATTAGTATATATACTGATAGACCCAACACGAACATGTGTGTGTTTGTGTAACTCATATATACTAATCTCTATAGTCAGTGTGTGTGAGAGTGTGTTTTGATTAATATACATTTTCATAGACCCAACACAAACACACACAGGTAGACATACTCACAACCGTTATATTGACATACATACACACACACACATGTATACATATCTCTATATGTGTGTCTATATATTTATATACGATTATGAGTATATAAACCCAACACACACACACACACACTTATATATAATAATTGCAACCACACAAATATTAGTATAAATTAAAATATATTGTATAGACACACACACACATACATACTCAATATATAACACACACACACACAAACACTCATATATACTAATCTCTATGTATGTCTCTGTGTATGCCTATTTTTATATATACACAAATATATATATATATATATATATATATATATAAATATATATATATTATCTCTATGTGTGTGTGTATTAGGTATGTATTTATATAAATATAGGCATACACACACATACACACATATGTGTTATATATATCTTTGTGTATTTATATATATACTAATCTCTATATGTGTGTTTATGATACACACACGTGGAGATAAGTATTTATGAGTGCGTGTATGTGGGTATATACATATACATGAGTGTGTCTGTGTGAGTGTTTATGTGTAACAGATATATATGTATACCCAACACATACATACATACACACACACTAATATATACTTATCTCTATGTATATACTTATACTTATCTCTTCATGTGTGTATTTGTGTGTGTGTATGAGACTATGCTTACCCAATATACCCACACACACACACTCATATATATTTATATATGAGTATGTGATTAGTATATATATAGAGACATGTATATATATATATAGACATGTGTGCCATTGCGTATAGAGATTAATACATTATGTGTGTGTGTTGGGTATACATACTCACAGCTGTATAAAAATATCTAGACACACACACATAGATATATACAATCATATATTAAAATATAATAAATACACACACACAGAGATAAGTATATATGAGTATGTATATGTGTGTGTGTGTATTGGATATATATATATATATATATATGCGTGTGTGTGTGTGTGTGCGTGATAACACACACATATATGTTATATATATATATATATATGCGTGTGTATGTGTGTGTGCATGTTGGGTATACATACTAATCTCTATCTGTGTGTGTGGATATATATATATATATACACACACACACACGCACACACTCATATATACTAATCTCTAATGTGTGCCTATATATATATATAGACACACACATACACTCACACATACATACTAATTACACACACACACAACACACTCTTGAGTATATATATGAGTGTGTGTGTGTGATAACACATACGTGTAATGCATACATACAAATATTAGTATATTTGTATGTGTATTGGGTCATACAACAAACACACACACACATATATATATATATATACATATATACACACACCCATATACATAAGCATATAAAAATATTTAACTATGTGTGTGTGTTTGTTGTGTGACCATTACATACATACATAAATTCATATATACTAATCTCTATGTGTGTATGTAACAAACACACACACACATATATATATACATATATACACACACCCATATACATAAGCATATAAAAGTATTTAACTATGTGTGTGTGTTTATTGTGTAACCATTACATACATACATAAATTCATATATACTAATCTCTATGTGTGTATGCATCACACGTATGTGTTATCACTGTGTGTGTCTGTGTGCGTGAGTGTGTGTGTTGTCTATAAATAGACATACACACACAAACATTCACCGTATATCTATACAGACACAAACACACTCATATCTATGTGTATTGTGTGTGTTTGTGAGCTATGTGTGTATGTCTATATGTATACTAATACAGACACACACACTCATATATACTTATCTGCATATGTGTGTTTGTGTGTGTATGTGTGAGTGTATGTATACCCAACAATGTGTGTCACACCCACACACATGGAGATTAGTATATACTAATCTCTATGTATGCACAAACACACACACAAACGCATACATACACACATACACACATACACACACATACACAAATATATATATATATATATATATATATATATATATATATATAACATATACATGTGTTATATACAAATATATATATATATATATATATATATATATGTGTGTGTGTTTGTGTGTGTGTGTGTGTGTGTCACACACACACATATGGAGATTAGTATATACAAATTTCTATATATGCAAATACACAGACACATACTCATTTATACTTATCTCATATTTGTGTGTTGGTACTCACACACACACACACACACATAGAGAATTTATGAGGGTGTGTGTGACACATGGAGATTAGTATATTCTAATCTCTATGTAAGTGTGTATGTGTGTATGACATGCACACACACTCATATATACTTAGCTCCATATGTGTTTGTTTGTGTGTGTGTGTGTAATCTCTATGTATATGTGTGTCTATATATATATATATATATATATATATATATATATATATATATATATATATATATATATATATGCACATACTCACAATTATGTGTGAGTGTGAGTATGTCTACATACTAGTATGCATGTAAGTAGACACACACACTCATTTATAGTAATCTACTTATCTCTATTTGTTGTATGTGTATGCGTGTGTCCGTGTGTGGCCACACACATATATAGATACACACACACACACTTATATATATTAATCTTTATGTGTGTGTGTGTGTCACATGGAGATGTATATATATAAGCTCACAGACACACACACATCGTATATATATATATACACACAAACACATGTGAGTATGTATAGACACACACACACACACATACACCATATATACTAATATCTATGTGTGCTTACATATATATATATATATATATATATATATATATATATATATATATATATATATATATATATATATATATATATATATATATTTATATATGAGTGTGTGTGTGTGTCTGCGCACCTAACATGTGTGTGTCTAAATACACGCACATAAAGATTAATATATATGAGTGTGTGTCTGTGTGTGTGTTTGTGTGTAACAGACATATATATATATACCCAACACACACACACACACACACTAATATATACTTATCTCTATGTATATACTTATACTTATCCCTATGTGTGTATATTTGTGTGTCTGTGTGTGAGTATGTATACCCAACGCACATACACGCACACACACACTCATATATATTTATATATGAGTATTTGATTAGTATATATATAGATACATGTATATATATATATATATATATATATATATATATACATGTGTGCCTTTGCATATAGAGATTAGTATATATGCATTTGTGTTGGGTATACATACTCAGAATCGTAATCTTTATGTGTGTGTATCATACCCACAACAAATACAGATACTCACAACCATATATATTTATAGACATATATATAGCACACACATACAAATATACATAGTGATTAGTATATATGAGTGTATTGAGTATATAAACTCACAACCATATATAACTATATAGATAGACACACACCCACACATATAAACACCCACACATAGAAATTAATATATACTGTATATATACTTATCCGTATAAAAATATATATAATACACAGGTATGTGTTATAAATTTATAACACATACGTGTGGGTGTGTCTATATATTTATTTATGATTGTGAGTATATATAGACCCAACACAAACACACACACTCATATATACTAATCTCTATGTGTGTGTATTTACTTATGCGGATATATAAAGATATAGATAGATACACACATGTATATATATATATATATATATATATATATATATATATATATAAACATGTATGTGTGTGTTGGGTATACATATTCACAACTCTCTATAATTAGATATATAAACTTACACACATATATGTTATATATTCATATACATGCATAGGTATGTGTAATATACATGTATATATAGACACACACACATAGAGAGATAACACATACGTGTACATACAAATATATAGATATACACGTACACACACACACATACACATACTAATCATTATGTGTGTGTTTGTGTATGGGTATACATACTCAACCCGCACACACACAACACACACACATAGAGATTAGTATATATGAGTATGTGTGTGTGTGTATGTGTGTATGTGTGTGTTTATGTGTTAGGTATACATACTCACAAACACACACACACTCACACACACACTCATATATACTAAACTCTATGTGTGTGTTTGTGTGCGTGTGCGTGATATTCATATATTTATATACGGTTGTGAGTATGTATACTCGACACACACATACACACATACATAAACACACACATGTGTCTATGTATATATACTAATCTCTATGTGTGTGTGTGTATTGGGTATATATACTCATAACTGTATTTTATTTTATAGACACACACACACAAAAATATACACACATAGAGACTAGAATATATGAGTGTGTGTGCGTGAGTTTGGTATATATACTCACAATAGTATATAAATATAGACACACACACACTCATATATAAATACATAGACACACACAAACTCACACATACTTATACAGATCATATACACGTATGTGTTGTATATATGTATATATATACTAATTTCTATGTGTCTGTATGCATTTATGTAGAGATACACACACACACATAGTGTATAAATATACAGATATACACATATATGTGTTACACACACACACATGTGAATAATATACCCCCACACACAGACATATATATATATAGACACTCATGCATAGAGATTAATACATAAGAGTGTGTGTGTGTGTGTGTGTCACACACACCCACACACACTCATTTATACTTATCTCTATATGTGTGTATGTGTATCGGGTATATTGTAAGTATACACACTCATATAAACATATACACGCACACATACAAATACATTCATATATACTAACCTCTATATGTGTGTATTTATGTGTGTGTGTGTGTATGTGTATACACACGTACACAAACAAACACACACACACACACGCACAACCGTATATGTTGGGTATATATACCCTACATACACACACACGCATACTCATATATACTAATCTTTGTGTGTGTGTGTGTGTGTATATGTGTTGGGCTCCATGAGTGTGTGTGTGTGTGTGGTTGTGATACTAGCACACTCACTACATAGAAATATGTATATACTCACAGTAGTATATAAATATATAGACACACTCATATATACTATATACATGCATACACACAATACATACTTCTATGTGTATGTGTGCGTGTGTGTGTCTGTATGCATGTACACACACACACACTCATATATACTAATCATCACACACATGCAGATATATATATATATATATAAATATATACATATATATAATACACACACACATAGAGATTAGTATATATGAGAGATTAGTATATATGAGTGATATATATTTATACATATATGCACACAAACACACTCACACACACACACATCATGTATATATATATATATATATATATATAGACACAAACATACTCATATATACTAATATATATACTTATATTTTTCTCTATGTGCGTGTGTGTGTTTGTGTCTATATAGATATACGGATATATACTTATCTCTATATAAATGCATACACACACACACAAATACACACACCACACATATGGAGATTTGTATATATGAGTGTTTGTGTTATATATACTTTTCTCTATGTGTGTGTGTGTGTATTGGGTATACATACTCACAACACACACACACTCAAACACAGACATAGTGATTAGTATATATGGCTGTGTACATGAGTATGTATACCCAACATACACACACACAAACACACACACACATATACTCGTATATATTAATCTCTATGTGTAAATATATATATATATACATATATATATATATATATATATCTATGTGTATATATACTAATCTTTATTTATTTGTCTGTGTGCATGTATATGAGTGTGTGTGAGTATGTATACCCACAATTTTTTATAAATATATAGACACACACGTATGTGTTATCACACATACGTGTGAACACACACACACACATAAAGATAAATATATATGAGTGTAAGTATGTATATCCAACACACACACACTCTCAATACACACACACATACG